>JAUTBT010004980.1:0-26925 GCA_032361225.1 Lepetodrilus schrolli
CTCTCTCTCTCTCTCTCTCTCTCTCTCTCTCTCTCTCTCTCTCTCTCTCTCTCTCTCTCTCTCTCTCTCTCCCCCACCCACCGCAGCGACGTTAACCTCCATAATCACTCACTCACTCCTCCATCCCCCAATAGAAATAAATAAATAAAAGGAAGAAGAAAAAAAGGTGAAAATGGTTGGAAGTGTCGGCGTTTTCTTCAATTTGTGACACACATTCCTGCATCCTGTAATGCTACAAATTATTGTTGCCATACATCGTGATCAATAAGTAATTCAATGCGCGGAAATAGAAAGTAACTTGTAATTACGTCAATGAAATGGTCATGTTACACACTGCGTCTGAGCTCTGATCGGCTAAGAGTTATTAGATAAGACTTACTCTCTCTTTACTTCCTCCCTCAGGCGCATAATCTAGCATTTGCTCAGGGGAGCATGGATTTTCTGGAGAGTGACAATTTTCCGTGATTTCTGGAGTGCCGTTTCACATCCAAAGGGAATAGGTTTGTATCCGTGATTAAAAACTACTCGCTTTTTGATATCTGTCTATTTCTATATTGACTTTTTCAGCACTATAGCTTTGAAGTATGGTGAAATGTATGATTTTTTTTTACCACTCTTCCTGTCCACATTAAAGGTACATACCAACATACGGTATGAGCTTTAAAAAAAATAATATTTGGTGTGCATCAATTTTGATGTCAGTTTTTTCTTTCTCTCAAAACATTACCATAATATGCATTCAATTTCACCAATATAATTGGTTATTGTTCTATTTCTGAAACCAGAATTTCTTTTGCTTTTAAGAATGACTAAAATAGGTTAACGCAATAAACATTGAATAGATTACTCAGTAGTTTTGCCTGTTAAAGCCACTGCAGGTGTAAAAAGATGACTGAAGTAAATCCTTGAAGAAATGCACTCTAATTGATTTCAGAAAGAGAAACTAATTGTTTCTCTCACATCATGATGGAACTTCCTTGAGTCTAGAGTGTCCTTAATTTCAGTTCCAGAATCAGTAAGAATCATTTTACATTATGAGAAATCTAAGATGCCTGCCTCTTTTGTAAAGTATGATCTCATTGGTTAGAAGTGCACATACAGATGATCTTCATTGATCTTGTTTATCATGCATTTATTTTTTCAATGAAAGTTTACATTTATTAATATCCATAACATCTTACCTGTTGTTGAAACTTGAGTATATTCCAATTCAAATCGCCTGAGGTTTTATTCATTGCCAAACCTTTAGCATTTATTTACTCAGGTCCCTTGTCATCACATTTTAAAGGCAATTGGCCTCTATGGAAGATTTTTAATTACTTATCAAGCTATTAACTCATATTCATAATTTAACTATTCATCTAGCTATTAAATCATGTGCATAATTTTAACTGCATTTTTTTTGGTCATGTTTTTCATGCTTCTTCATTTTTAAAGACATGTAGTAAAATAAATAATTAATAAATGTTTAATCATTGCAAATGGGCGAAAGATTCCCACAGTGATGATAAACTCCATAGTCACTCACTCACTATGACTTCTATAATCTGTATGACTTCCTATGGTCTGTGCAATGTTATGTTGACATATTTTAAGCTACATATCATTGGATCATAATTTACTCCTGCTTGTCTATGCTAAAATTATTAATCAAAGTAATTTTCTGTATGAAAGGCCATAACTTATCTGTGATATCCTGGACAAATGCTAGCATGTCGGTCTTGACAAAGTTTATGTATCTATTCCCATTCTCTTTGTCTTGAAGATTAGATATAAGATATTTTATGAGAATTGCAAACAGCTATTGCAAAATAATCTTCTAGATGTTGATATCGCTACAATGCTGAATAGTAGGATTACAACATGGCAACCAAAACAGGCGAAATGTTCTTGACAACCGCGTCATTGCTTGGAAGGCTTGCCACAGTTCACTTCACATTTCTGTGCCAATCATTGTCACTATGCATGTAAATTACGAGTGTTGAAAGAAGTCGCAGCTAACGGTTGGAGAAGCCCTTCATTATGCACGTACAACAGGACCATGCTTATCCCGGGATTCAAACACAAGTTGGCTGGATTGCTAGTCCAGCACTCTACTGACAGCCAAATGGCTAACACTGCCGGCCGAGACCATTAGGAGGAATTTATTTTTCGCACACAGCTACGCATATTCTCAGTGAATTCTTAAATGAACAAGTTGAAGTTTTAACACATGAATCAGTAAAAATAATGTTTTACGGATGTAGATTACAATGACGAACTTTGTTTTAAGCTGCCTGAATTGATCTTGAAGGTGTGAAATGACTGTCTTCAAGTTTTGGACTCATCTTTCCATTTGAACCCAGATAGCCAACTTCATCCTATCCTAATCTCAACCCCCCCCGGGCCATTAATCCACACTGACCCCGGCATCTTCCCAGCCTCCTTGGGATGGTGGTCATCCAGACCAGGTAAAGGTCTGATCCCTATCAAAAGTGTGCAACAGCTCCTCCTTGCAGTAAGTAAACAGTAAGGATTTCAGCTCCCATCCTTTTGTTGTCGCTAACACATAAACCACATGTAAAATAAGGAAAACTGTTTGCCGAAAGTATTTGAAGAAAGTGCGTACCTTTAATAAAAAGGTCAGTGTTGTCACCACTTTAGTTTTCACAAATCTGACACGTGCAAGGATAAACAGGGAATAGGTCGACCTGTGCGAGGTGTATTTTGAACCGGAGTATGTGTACACACTCCCAACACTCCACCCACCAATTACACCTAATCTCCTTTCTCTCCATTGCATTAGGCCTGACTGCCTGTTCATTTCCATATATTTACAGTCCTTACAGCAAAGAAATACAAATTTATCCAAGCTAGTGCTATTGTATGATTTCACATTGATGGACTTTAGCCATTTCTTTAAACAATTTTGTGTGTATACTTTTAAAGTTACGATTGTAGCTTGTTTTTCTTGTTTGAATCTTTGAAATTTATCAATGATAATTATATTGTATTATATTTTTTCACATTCACGGATCTAGTCATCTCTTCTATTTTTCATGAATTCGTCATTTAATTTTTTATTTGTTATTTCCACCCGCTTTTCTTATTTGAATTTTACAAATTGATCAATGTGAACTATTGTACCTTTTGACATTCAAGGATTTAACTTATTTCTTTAGTTTTATGTGCATGATTCGGTTTATGATTATCACCTGCTTTTTCTATTGGCATGTTACATAGAGCTGCTGTGCAATTTTATTTATTTATTTTTTAATTGGGGTTTAGAGTCGCTTTTAAGATTCTTTCACTTATATCACGACTTGTCAGGGCAGGAGGAAACCTGTAAACCTGCGAGCACCGGCTGGTGCTGACAGGACCAATGCCATGGAATGGGAAAGTGTTATGATATATGGCCATATGCAGCATATTGACGATTGGTGATTGCGTACCTTCATCAATTATCACATTGCTGCTAAACTATGGGTAATGATTGCAGAGTGAGAGAATTGTTTCTATTCATTGTAATAGGGGTGCGATTGCATGAGGACACCTTCAATCAGCTGTGGGCATGAGATATGGTACGTGAAGTATGGAATTTGTAGTATTATACATACATCTATTACTGTTTATGAGGGTCTAGTTAACCTTCTCACAGCTGAAGGCAAGCAGATGCACTGTACAGGAGCACTTGTATGGCTGGTCTAGCAGGGAGGTGGTTAAATGTGTTAAACCACTGCAAACCTGGTTTAACGATTTCATGTCAGAAACATCTTTCACTCAAATTTTGATGAGATTAATTTTGAAGCAAACTGTTAGGTTGTGTAAGATAGAAGGCAAGTCGTCATTACTAAATCGAATTAGAAACAGAAAATTTGCGACAATTCTGACATGGTATGGTATTCTAGATCTTACAACTAATAATATATTAGCAGTCTTCTATATACTGTATGTAGGTTAAATCATAACTACAATTTAGAAATAATAAAACTGTAAAGTACATGTAGATGAGAGTGTGAATTTATTCTTTCCTACCCAAATCCAAAGGTTTTATTCCGCTTTCCAAAACCATGGACTTGTGAACTAATTATCAAAATAAACAAATGACATACTTTGAAAATCTTACCAAGATGAACACACTTCTCAAAGACTGCTTGATAGAGTCGTGAACCCAAACAAGAAAAGTCCTGTGCTGCATTCAATTTAATTGATGCATGAGTGACTCTAATTTAACAAAAAACCTGTGTCATACAAAACCTGGGAGGTCAATGCAGTGAAAAAAATAAGCTGACATTGCTGTCTATCAAATAATATTATCCTGCCTCCTACATGCTTATCAGTTTCAAGGAAGTACATTACATAAAAGAAGTTACCCAGTAATACTGTTGGGCACAATACATTACTCCACCCAGCCCAATATGATATTACAGGCAAATAGCTGAGGAATGTGGGCTCTGTTTCCAAGCATTTCTTTACCCTGATTCATGCTATCCATTGCTTCATCTTCTTGCTAGTCGGTTGGTGCAAGGAAATACATCTGGCAGACTACTGAAGCGATTATGTGAGCTCACTCTGTCAACAGTTCCCATAGATAAATCCACGAACCTCTGCTGTATCCCTTCTGCTTCATCTAGTGCTTCGTCTAGTGCTTCGTCTAGTGCTTCATCTAGTGCCTTTAGTGCTTCATCTAGTGCTTCATCTAGTGCTTCATCTAGTGCCTTTAGTGCTTCATCTAATGCTTCATCTAGTGCATCTAGTGCTTCATCTAGTACCTTTAGTGCTTCGTCTAGTGCTTCATCTAGTGCTTTTAGTGCTTTGTCTAGTGCTTCATCTAGTGCCTCTAGTGCTTTGTCTAGTGCTTCATCTAGTGCCTTTAGTGCTTCATCTAGTGCTTCATCTAGTGCCTTTAGTGCTTCATCTAGTGCTTCATCTAGTGCTTCATCTAGTGCTTCATCTAGTGCCTTTAGTGCTTCATCTAATGCTTCATCTAGTGCTTCATCTAGTGCCTTTAGTGCTTCATCTAATGCTTCATCTAGTGCTTTGTCTAGTGCTTCATCTAGTGCCTTTAGTGCTTTGTCTAGTGCTTCATCTAGTGCCTCTAGTGCTTCATCTAGTGCGTTGTCTAGTGCTTCATCTAGTGCCTCTAGTGCTTTGTCTAGTGCTTCATCTAGTGCCTTTAGTGCTTCGTCGAGTGCTTCATATGCAGTGTAGACTGCTTGACTTGTAATTATTTCTGTTACCTTATCCACTACATTGCTGTGAAATCATTAGCCTATATATATATTTTTTTTTACAGTATTGTTTTCAATAACAGCCAATTAATGATGCTATATAGCTTATAAATATAAAAAAGAATCCCCAACCAATTAGTTGTTCTGTATATTTTTTAATTGTATCTTAGTATGTCAAGTCAGCCGGTGCTTGCAGGTTTTCCTCCTGCCCTAAACTGACAAGCCGTGATATTAGTGGAAGAATCTTGAAAGTGGCTCTAAACCCCAATTTAAAAAAATAAAAAAATAAAATAACAATAGTATGTCAAACTAACATCGTATTACATCGTACTGCAATGGATATGTCCAATATGCAACATTAATCAATTATGGAAAAAAAATGTAACTTCTGGTAAGATTCCTACTACTTTTGAATAATTTATTAATATACTGCCGAGAGTTGAGGTAAAAATGTTAAGAACCTTGTTGGCATTGAGCTCTGGAACCAAATATACATCAGGTGTGCAAACATTGCACATTCTGTATACGTTACCCAGTTGGGTAGCTCTGAAATATATCATAATTGATACTAATTAATTGTCTAGGTTGACCTGTAGAACCGCCATTAATTACATCCAGCTGTGAGGACAAATTACTTATTCCTCTCTGCATACAGGTTTGCAGCTGCAGGTATAGCACTACAATGTGCTACGCAGCTAGCAATAACAATGCATACCATCCAGCAGAGTACATTTTACAATGTCTTATTTATGTGCTACTGCTTAACATCTTCACATCGAAAATATAATTCATTTCCTACCAACCCACCCTGGATTTAATCTTTCAGGGTAATTTGAAAGATATGATTAGTTAAAATACTTCCCTATGACAAAGCAGCGGGGACAGAGAGGGATCTGTTACGCAATCTGATTCCGTATTCAATGATCTAATTCGTATCACACACGCCGGCAGCTTCACACCGTCATTCACAATGTAGGGCTATATATCACGCATCAAACGTTACGACACTCGCAGGTGTAAGTGGAATTATGTACCATGTAGACATTGATACGTATTTACTACAATGGTGGACCCAATAAGGAAAGAAGCCAGAACCGCGATAGGCTTTTACTATCATTACCTGTGGATTTATAGTGTCACGTGTCTGCCGCTTCTGTTTCTCTCAGATGTCTGGGTTCGGAGCCCTGGGGGCGTCGTCTCGCATCATCGGCCATATCGGAAAGAAAGGTTCTTGTGTTTGTTTATTGTCTTGCAGGCGAATATACGATAGTACCAATTAGGAAACCCTTCGACGTTGTTTGGTTGTTGAGTAATTTATTTATGTGGGAATGTAATGTAATAATGAATCTACTTCTGTTCATAATTCGCATCATTTATGGTACTGACTGCTCGTTGTGAGATCTGTTTAATTTGCAGGATTTTAAAGATGTTCTTGGATGTATAATATTGATCATGACAATTCTCTGAACTATATATTTCTTTCATCCCATCTTTTATTCAACAACATTAATTAAGGACTTTTACTATTTTAACAATGAAGAATTTCCAAAGGTATACAGGCTCCAGGTAGTCTTGAAGCATTTGTATTTGCATTGAAAGAAGAATGGAAGCAGAATTGTCGAACCGAGTTCTGAAATTTGGTAGAAAACTTCCCCACCAAATATCTGCTGGCCCTTAATTTCTTTTGTTGAGTATATTATGCAGTGTCCAAGCCTTTGTATTTGTGTGTGCATGTAATGTGTGTGTATGTGTATGTGTATGTGTGTGCGTGTGTGGGTGCATGCTTGCGTGCATGAATGTGCATGCATTTGTATTTATTGACACTCGTATCAATCCACATTGTATCTTCTGGGAGATATGATTGTTTTTATCCAAAATTTCCCAAAAATTAAACCTGGAAAAGAAAAAAATTAAATCACCATAATTATTCTCTGACAACATACCAACAATGTGGAGATGGCTCCAGTTTTAATGGACAGGAAAGGGGCAGCAGACAGAGGCTGTGCACAACTCACCAGACACGCCTCTCTAGACAGCCGGGTATTCAGATCTGAAAAGCTGTGTGTTGTAACTCGCACAATTCAAATAGCCTTACCTCAGAAGTATGTACAAATTGGCAACAGAAAGTACCTGCAATGGAATGCGTATAAGCCAAAGAAGTTAGCAGCGATTTGAAGCCCTGGTAGCCCATGTGATCTTCCCCTGTAGACATTGTGAACAGGTGTCAAAGTATTTTTTTTATTATGCTATATCAGCCCCATGACAGCTTAAAATTAGTTTTCGAGAAGTTAGACGTCACTGTAATGCGTTTAGTATTCTGGGAGGTGAATCCGATCATGGGAGGTTTACTGCCGTTTTCGAATATGATTGCATTAGCTGAGGAATGTGGCATAGATCACACACAGCAAGTAAGCAATAAAGCTCAATTTGTATTTATTATCGGTAAATACTCGATGCTTTTTAATTCTTAATTTAAGATGTTTTCTTGTACAGTCTTCAACTTTAACTGAGTTTGAGCATGAATACAGATAGAGCATGAATACAGTCTGAGCAGGATGTTAGTGCCTGAAGGACTGTTTACATAAGCATTTTTTATGCAATGTCTCGATGTCAATCAATATTTACTTAAACATTGGAGGATTCATTTCTTCAGTTCAGCAATACTGCTTCTGAGTCAATAATGCTGGGTGTATGTTGCCAACCTTCCCACCTAGAGGGCTAATCAGCTAAAAGCAAATCATATTTAACTCGACATCTCCATAAGTCGCGTGCAGTCACTGCTCAGGACCTCCTGTGATCTTGTCATTGTGGACCAGGAGCTCTGAGCATAGAGTAGGAAGAATCCATGTTAATAATTGATCCAGCTGGGTATTACACAGGGGCATACGCCTTGACTAATTATTGAATGACTAAACTACTCTCTCAGGTAGTCCTGCAGCCTTTAACTGCAATTGTCGGGCCACTCACATGTGACTTGTCGTGCAGGAGAATCCAATCAGGCCGGTCATTCAACAGCGGGCCCGGGTGTTTCAGCGATCGCCGAGGCCCCTCAGTCACACTGATCTCACGGCTATTGCCACCGTCTTTTATTCTCCCGAGATACGTCGCCTTCTTTACGAGCGAAGTGTACATGCAGCACGCTACCCGCTGTGTCAATACCTCGGATAGACATCAAAAGGGGGGTGTAATCATAAATCGTATCGGGAGAGAGTGCAGCACTGATTATTCATGAACGTACTTTCTGTTCCCTTACAGGGCCTTCGGTTGTCACCTTGCCGCTGTGGCCGGTGCTCTTACATGAGGACCTCAAGGATCAGAGTTAGCTCACGTGGACCAGAGGACGATGGATTTAACTATTGATTCTGGCCAGCAGTCGTGAAGGAAATTCGTGAAGAAAAGGGAAAAGTTTTTCGGATCGGGAGAGGATACCATTAATCCTGTACGGAGCAGTCTAGAGAAGTTCACAAGGGAACCGCAGCAACATGTCTTGAAGTCTGATCTTCATCAGTGAAAATTGCTGGAGTTTGACTAGGAATATCACAACCCGGAGTAAGTGAAACCCATTTCTGATTGCTTTTAGAGTTCAAAACTCAAATCTATGCCTCAACTGCTAAGCGTTTGATTTCCAAGGGAGAAAAAAAAGATTGATCAAATTTTGTGTAACCTGTACCGGATTCTGATTAGAAGCTACGGATGCTGATAATGGTACTCTTGTTGGATATGAAAAGAGGTAAAAATTTAATCAAGAAAAAAGTCAAGTTTAATCTTGGATGATAATCCGGCGTTCTCGTACCCTGTGGATTTCTATACATTGGCTGTACCTCAGTTCATTATCACATGGTGAGCTATAGAAATAACAGGTAATTTATAGGTGAGAATTTTTAACAAATACGTTATTGTTGGACAAGATGGGCTTTGTTAATCACACCTGATAGCTGTTTCCTCAATAACCAACACAACGAGATTCATTCACTTGAGAGATGAGGTGAATCAATCGTCTTGTGCGTTCAAACTGAAAGTAAGACATTCGAGAAACATGTAGGCGGTCAGCATCAAAATGTGGGATGGTTGAAACTCCAGATATTTGGATTTAATACGTCTGAAGACAATGGAAGTATTGTTTTACAAATGTGAGACTAAGTGAGGGAGTGATTCTGTGTATAAAGTTGTGATAGTAGCTCCTTGGTGGATTCTCAGCTGTGTGCTCGACTGGGAAGTGTACTTTCCGTATGGATCTACCACTACTTTCACTCTTGAAGTCCTGTATTGTGAAAGCCTGTGAACAGTGCTAAGCATGAGGCTACCGAATCTCTGGAATGTACATTGTCTTCTGGGAGCACTTTACTTCATCCTTGAACTGGATACTTCATCTTCAGGTAAGCCAGTATTTTTATTTCAACGATTTTACCTGTACGTGCATTTCAGTATAAAATACTAATTATTATTCTAATATTAATGTGGGATTATATATGCCTTATTTAATTCATCTATTGACTAATTTATAGACCCACTAATAATGACACATGAAATAGTCAACTGATTTACTATAAAAAATTATTTGAAAGAGTTTGCCCATTTTTCAAACAGCAAAGTTATTTTATAGCAAGGTGATGTCCATCCATGAGTTGACCCAATGTTCATTCCATTAACAATTTGTATTTCTGTGTATGTTTGTCGTGTGTATTTGTACATGTTTAAGTCCATAATTATAAGCTTTATATGTTTCTGTCTGGGATTGGTCTAATATCTTGAGATATTTCGATGCATGCATGCATCACATATCCATGACAGGACTTTGATGTTTTATCTTAAATTTTTTAAAGACAGAAATGTACATCCATTTGAAATGTATGCTTAAAATTCACGTGGTCATTGAATAAATGCCAACATTTCTTTAAATGGACAATATGTGTCAATGCTTACTTCACTTTCTTAATGGTTCTATTTTGAAAAGTTATTTTAGGTATCATGGGTAATATCCAATATATATTTTATTGGCACATGACATGAAGAACTTCAATAGCTGACTGAGGCCTCAAATTTGCAATTGGAATCGCTGTGATATTTAATCAAAAGATGCTAACATCTTGTCAAATCTGATCGAAAACTTAAACAAAATTGATAGCAGTTTATGTTTGCGCTGCCATTATATCTCTCCAATGGTTATATTTCCTGAGTAGGAGTGGAATTCTTTTTAAAAAAAGCCAATCTGACACCATGATGAAAACTTCTGATCAAATGCACCTACTGTGACATTTGTTCCGCCGAGATGAGCATGAAGACAAGAGTTCAACCACGTGCAACAATTAATCACATGAGAACGGTCCATTGTTTTCCATGAGAAATATGACCAAACATAACTCTCCGAGTTCTTGGTTATCGAGTGCAATGTTGAAACTTACAGCCATGGCTTGAAAACTGGCCTTGTTCTTCAATAATGCTTGACGGTATTGCTCATATATGGGCAACTGTTTATGGAGGTTACTCATGGTGACATAATTACAATATGATTCACCTCGCCATTTGTGTTCACGCATCGGTGTTAATAGCACGTGCAAATTGAGTATATTCATACAAACGATTGGAATATTACACCACCTGTGCTGCTACTGTTGCTGTTAGGCATAGAGAATGTTTATTACATTTGCATGACAGTTTAAATATGATTATAGCATTATATGAGTAATACTCACTAGCTATTTTTAAAGGCATTAATTATGAATTATGTAGTCAGTATTCCGATTTGTGATACTTTGCATTGATGCTTTTCTTTTCATTCCAAGTTGAGCATGCGAATCAGTGGGATTTTTTCATGCCACTTTAAGCAGTATTTAGTGGGGTTTTTGGAAATAGTGGAAGGAATTGTTCTGGTAAGACCCACAAGCCAATAAAAGTGCAGATGGCCAACCGACTATTGGCAGTGTTGGTTTTCTTACATTAGGAATCTTGATATCAGTCTGATTGAAAGCATAAGTTGCTTGGAAAACGTAACCAGCAAACGCTGTGAAAAAATAGAACAGTATATCCAATTGCTCTTTAATTAAATTGGTGGAATACCTTGGAAAAAAGCCACCTCATTCTATCATTGGGAAACTTTTACATGATAGAGTGACCATTTTTTTGTCAATTTTATTGAAAGCCGTTCCATGAAAAACAGAGATAAATATTCCAGATGCTGACATTGAACAGCCGACTCGTAGCATTTTGTGCCATTATTTCCTGAAAGCAAGTCCAGTATTCTACATGTGTATCTTGAGGCTTGCAGTTCCAGATGGAAGATTTGTCCTATTTCTGAGCATTGGTATTCTTGTTGGTAAATCATATTTATTAACACAGTATGACAATTGGCTGGAAATTAACCATGGATAAGGTAACCGAAATATATTTACACCTCAGTCTAAGTTATGAATGTTGTATTATTTGTGGATGTAAAGACAAAATATGGATACGCAGTGCTAGAAATTAAGAAATAACAAGGGGGTCATCCCCCATAGGCCTAATGTCCCAACATTGCAGATTTTGAAATGAACCCAGGATCCCTTTTAAATTCGAACACTGATATGGTAATGCATAGGCATGATGAAGATGTTGGTCTTGGATTATCGGCAGAGATATGGACAGGGATATATAACAGGAACAATACATGAACAATTTCCAAATTTTTATAGGGCAAAGCCACAATGATAACAATAATTGATTTTTGTTTTTTCAATTGGTTGTTTTGGGTCTTCTCTAATTTTGTCTATAGATTTATTTACTGTGATCTTATTTTAGTGATCTTAATTTAATTTAATTTTTGAATTTCAAAACAAAAAAGAAAAGAAGACATTTGATCTAGGAAATGAAAACGGATGTCAATTATTAACTTACAGACTTTTTTTTTATCCCCAAATTTTCAGTTATGCATGCAGCATATGTTTACATTCTAATGGGAAAACAAAATTAGTATTTTCAGCTTCAAAACATTGTTCCATTTCTTTATTGCCTTGCCATCCCCATTTTATAAATAATTCCTATGTGTGAAAGTATTTTAAGTTGAACAAAATTGCTATTTCCTGTTTTGCTCGAACATGAGTGTTGAATAATCATAATTCTTATTTCCGCTTAGACCCCTCTGCGATGTGCCAGATGTTTATTCATGTAATAGCCATGTTTGCTCAGCAATATTTTAACTGAAGGTAAAGTACACTTTAGTTGTGACACAGTCGCCTATATCCGAAGTTTTATGAGAGCATTTCTGATATCCAATAAGTATTTGTTAATACGTAACTTATGTTAATGCTCCTTACACAGCAATAAATTCAGGTTCTATTCCAGACTTGGATCATATCTTGATAGAGGATTGTGCAAATCATCGTGTTGGGAATCGGTTATGATTTCGTAATCGTTCATTGGTTACTATCGGATGGACCCAACCAATCAATCATCAGTTGCATAATCAGTTAGGTCCTGGTGCATTACTAGTATCAGAATTCCAGTTGTATTTTTATTCCCTGCTTATTTATCCACAAATGTTTAATATACTATGAGTTTCCCAAAAAGCATGAAAAGTGTTTATTTCTTTGAAAGCACAAGACAGTTATTCACTGGAATAAAATTAGTCTAAACTATTTGGCCAAAAATACATGATAAAAAAACAAAATATAATACCATACATCTATCTTGCCTCATCTTGCCAAACAATCCATGTATTAGCTATAGATTGAAAGAATGCATGCCATTCATTCTTAAACTGTGTATAACATGATTAATAACCCACAAAACGCAATCAAATGATGACGTGTGCTATGATAAAAAACTGAACAATACTGGCAAATAATTTTCACTCAGGTTAATAATTGCACTTCTCATTTGTATTGTCTTAATACTTTGGAAAGCTATAGTACATCCAACCTCTGAGCATACATTTTGCATGTTTTGTAAACAATCCTTATTTATCATGGCAGATAAAAGGATTTATTTCGTTGCCTGAAAGCTCAGATTCTTACAAATATAGCTCTATATATTACATATGAGCAATAATAATAATTGGCATCGGTCAAATCACCAATGTGTACGAGTCCTACTTTGAAATTGGATTTTTATTTTTCTTCCCTCAGAAAACTTTTGCCATGCATATCATCATTCAGTAACTGATTGTACATCAAATCATTACTGAATAAAGGTAGTTAAATATATCACTGTATATCAGATTCTAAGTGAAAAACCTTATTGATCTGAATTGTTTAAGATATATAATAGCTGAGTCGAGTTCCAGGACGCTCTTGTAGGCTACAACAGTTGTAGGGACTTACAACTGCAGTTACAATAGTTGTAGCACTGTCTTATGCAGATAGCCTACAAGAGCTTTGTGCAACCCAATTCCAATTGTAGAATACTCTACACTTGGACTTGCAACTAAGTAGTGCTTCAAGAGTGTCATGCCATTGGACCTGGGTTTGGTTTTCTCTATGTAAACTTATTATCTTTGTATATTTTCTAGTGCTATTATCCACAGTAGATAGGCTGAGAAGAATCTATTGATGACGGAAATCTCTTTCAATATATCAATAATACTTCAAGTCATCATTTGATCCTTTTTCTCTATGTAAACTTACTATTCTCATATTTTCTAGTGCTATTATCAACAGTTGATCGGCTGAGAAGAATGTATTGACGACGGAAATCTCTTTCAATATATCAATAATACTTCAAGTCATCATTTGATCCTTTTGTACTAAGGTATATTTTTACATGTACATGTATGACAATGATATTGACTGTCTATTGATTAACATTATTCAGTTTAAATGTTTCAGGTTGAGTATGGTAATCATGGTTTACTAAGGATGTACAGATATTAGAAAAAAGCATTATGAGAATATTGATAACATCATCGATTCATCAATAGAATATATTGATATTCACACATGTAGGGTATTATATTTTGGTGTTTTATCATTTGCCTTTCAGAACACGTGCGAATAATGATTCTGTGTCGATTCTCGCAATGTCAAGTCTGTGTCAATCATTCTTTAGGGCAAGCCGATAAGGAGATCTGGTTGTGTAGGCCATGACAAGTTACCAGGAATTTAGTCAATAGTCTTGTCATACTTGTCCCAGTTTATTCAGTACTGTGGAACAATGCACGGCACCGGGAATTATTCATGGAAAACCATCATCCGTGTAGTCTGGGGGTCATTTCTACAAGATTATTGAGATGGGTTGGGATTTGGATAAATTGGTTTAGTCTGATACTTTATTTTATTGTAATTTTCTTTGGGTTTTGTTTGACTTTGACTTCAGTTCACATTATCATGCATGAGGAGTGTGTTTTTTAAAACTAAGTTGGCATTACTTGTACCCAGTCCTTTTCACTGTAAATAAAATATGTTTAACTCTTTCTATGCTAAAGGCAACCTGAGATGCCTAGGTAAAGAGCAGTGCCTATTCCTAATCCATCAGGGAGAGGGTTAATCTGATTGGATTTTATTCTACCCTATCATTGTTGATAAAAACTTAAAAGCAAGTATTTAAATGTCAAATATAAGAACATAGTATGTCGAGATGATTTTTGCATTAAACAGATATGAAAAGAAATTGAAAGTGTTTTCTGTTAAGAAAAATTATATTTATTGCTTTATTTTATTGAAAGCATTAATGTAAATTTATTTAGATAAATTGAATAAAACATTCATTGTAATTTGATACAAAGAAAAGGAAATTGAAATACAGGTGAGGTTTTTCATTTCATTCCACCATCTCCCGACATTTCCGTATTAAACAGTGGAAAGAAAGAATAAATGAATGGACAAAAGATCAAAATTAAGTGACACATAAACGAAATCTGTGGACAAACAAATAAGCCATGAAGATTTTTAATGACCCAATAAACAGCGATTTAAGTGAATTCAATTCAAATGAATGAATCCGGGGATAATTGAATAAAACAGGATTAAATTGGAAAGGATTTTGCTGATTTCCGGCTTCTGTGAAAGAAGACCGAGACTTGTGGTATTCCACGTGTTATCCCAGGGCCTGTCATTGTTTCTGTTGTTTATTTGTCTGCAGGCCAGTGTAGGAGGTGACCTTGATGGGCAGCTGATAACAAGGCTATATCCAAGTCTGCTAATTAGACAGATATAATCAGAATGCCCCAGAGGTTCTCAGTGTTAGAAGTACATAGGTCACACACCTACATCTTCATAATTAAATTAGCAGTACACCCATGTTTGTCCATTTTCAGCTGAAGTATGGGGTTTAATTGATTGATTCTTTAAAGGTAATTTTATCGAATTTTGAGTTGACTAAAATGCAGACAATCTATTTACCCTACAGTATTGTACAAATTTATACCCTTAGTACGCAATATTTGTCATGTAATTCAATTTGTACCATTCTCAGTTTTATGATACAGACAATCTTAATTCTTCCAAATTTAATCCTGTTCATGCTATAACTTTAATTACCAGATGAGAAAATATTCTGATCACTGCACAGAGATGCATCCATGTTTGGTGATGTTCATGTCTGTTCTAAAGAATTTATTTTTTCCTGTTTTAAATTTGTTATTATTTTTTTTTATGAGAAGGCAGTAGAGGATGGCAAATGTTTGAAGCCATTTTAGAAATGATGACAGGGTCGACTAGAAACCTAGTCATTGTCAGAATCAACGCCAACATGAAGACAGCTTCCAAATAACCACCACCCCCAACAACACCCCCCCGAACAACGTGCACCCCCCACATCTCATCTCCCGCCAAATTATGCATTGTCACACGGTTCTTAAAGACAACTGAAAGATTTTCCTTCACTTAACCAATGCAGGAAGTATTCCACTAATTACTTCCCCTCCCATCAGGTTTCAAGGTCACATGCTAATTTCCTGCAAATCGTTTCCACACTGGAGTGGCAATATTATTAATATTGATTAAGTTCTTGTTTGATATGGCTTGTCAACATGATATAGATATTAGGCTATTGTTGAAAGATAAAAGATGTAGAGTACATATTGTGGATGATCATGTGTTGAGATACACTGATGCAGGACTCTATATTAACTCTTTGAGGCACCTGTCACCGTGTTCCGTCAGACATTAAACTACTTGCCCTGTAGGTAAAGGGCTTGTTAATCTGGTCTATTTCACTTGTCTGCCTGTGGATAATACCTGTCGATCCCTGTGATGTAAGCTTTTTTTACTATTAATATAGTCATTAACTTTCTCCAATATAGTAGAAGGCATCAGATGTATACAAAGTATTATTTGAAGCATAGCATAGCCAATATCAATGAAACATCAATATTTCCATTCACTCCAATGGTGTGTTTTTCATATAAATCAACAGACAATTTGATTGATTTATGGCATGCAGACCCAATGCTGGTGGTTGTGGTGAAAGGTCTGGGCCCTATGCAGTAAGAGGTTGTTTGAAAAGACAGACATAAGACTGACAAGGCTATGGTTAGTCTTTTAACCCATGAACTCAGAGGTCTGTCTGCAGACAAGAAGACCAAGAGGAATGAGGTAACACTTCTGTCTAAGTGCAACTTGTAAGCTGGTACAAAGACGTCAAACCATGCGTAAATAGAAGGGGGTAAATACATCCTCACACTGGTCTCAACACATCTGTGTTAGTAGAATGTTGATGCAAATACATGTATGTCGTTACCATTTATGTACAGCCAGTTGATGTTGCACTATGTAATTGTGATGTATTTCATAGTAAATTGAATGTTTATGTATTTTTTAAAATAAATAAATATGTATTTTCATTTTCTTTCCAAACCATTGGCTTCTCTCTTTTCTAGAATATGGTATCTATTGATATCCTGATGTAATGGTCTAGTTCTCAAGAGATTTATTTACAAGCTAATTTCCAGGAGTCAAATGGTTTTAATAATACTTTAATTAGATTCTATTTCAGGTTGTACATACATTTTTTAATGATGTAAAAGCTGGAACATTAAAATGGTTTCACTATCACTAGAAATAAAGGGTTACGAATTGGAAAATGTTATCATTTTTTTTAATGTGGTATCCTCAAATTGTTGACATGGTATTGGAAATCCACCTTTTGAAAGTTATATGTCGAAAATAGAACCATTTGTGGTGGATTTAAATGTGTGAGGAATACCCCCCCATTGGGACCCTCACTTTCATAAGGACTTGAAAGGATATTTAGGGTTTAGTATAAACTAGGAAGTAATCTGCTGGTAAACACTCCAAACACAACTGTAAGTCACAACACCAGATCTGTTTGACTTATGGGTGCGATCATTGTGTAAACAATTGTAAACTCTACAATTTGATAGCGTTTGACAAAACTGATTCAGATCCAGTCATACCAAGAGCTTATTTCTACTTGTGTTTGTGAATAGTAATCATGGTAATTTATCACTTTATAGTTTAAATACATGTACTTCCTAAACATTTCATAGTAAGCTTGATAGTAATGGACAGACAATTAAAAGTGTATTGCTTCAAATTTATATTACTACAGTTTGTTAAAAAAAGTTTTTTTTTGTTGTTGTGTTTTTAAAATGATTAATTACAGTATAAGATTTATATTTGTAGTTTATGTTGAAACAAATTATACTTTAAAAAATATATCATATATGTTTTTTTCTTTTGACATTTGAAAACTAATGCTATTTGTCAAAGGTACATTATTAGTAAAGGTGTTCCATCCTTTTCAATCTAGACATGTCACACATTGCGATATCCCACTGTGCGATGTTATTATATCTTCGCCATCGATCTTTGATTCACAGGTCATGGGGAATATCCTAGTTTCCCCGATGAACATGACACTTGCACGTCAATGTTAGCATTGCCAGCTTAGAGATGATGAATTGGGCTTTTAAAAAAATCTTTCTACTGGCAAATGTTTATTATGTATTGCAATTTATATTGTGATGGGTATTTTCAATGAATGTGTAAATCTTATAGATCTACATTGTCATTCATATGTTGTATATTTCTTCCCTTATTGTAACAAAGATAGATGAGCGTGTGTCAACAAGAATGGCATCCATTTGCTAGAACAGTTTAATGATGTTAATCTTGGTCCTAATACAAAAGCAAAAGTAAAATTGGTCTCGGTTGAAACTGAGGAAGTCTTTACTTTGAAATCAAAAGCTATGTTGTGAGGATGGCATGGTTAATTCTGATTCCGATTTAGATTCCGATTTAGATTCCGGTTTAGATTCAGGTTGATATTCAGGTTTAGATTCAGTCATTGAATTGGCCATCATTGACCTTGTTTGTTTTCTTGAAACGCGTCAATCCAAGTGAACATGTCATCATTCACGATCGCTAACTACCGCGACTGGTAATTGCAAAGCACTTTTCACTTGCTTCTGTTTTTGTCTGATAGAAATTGCAGTGTACACCTCAATTTGGAGTCTTTGGCTGCACTTTGATATGATTGGATTGGACGATCATGCAATGTGGTAAATGGAGTTATTTGTATGTGCATTTATTGTGCTGTGCTGAGAGACACAAAATTCGGCAGTGGTGGTGATGTTTGCTGGACACAATTGCATGATTGCAAGTTGTATTGATCATAACATTGTGTGTCTGAAAGAAAAGAGCAGTTTGTGTGTTTACATCCATCAGCATTAATGAATGCACTGGTTTAATGATTGTCTGTTAAGTACCATTACTTGTCTGTTATGGTTGTCATTAGATCTGGCTCTAGTTAAAGATAGTGCAATGGCAAATCATCCAACTACGAAGCTGAGGGTTTGATTTTTAATCATGTTGGGTGACTTTGGCAGCAGCTGCAGCAGCATCTTCTCTTAATTTTATGTTGAGAACAGTAAAGTTTTATGTGTTGAAAAATACAATGTTTGGATACCTAGTATATAATATTTTAACGTTTGTTTGATATGTGCCAGTCATTGCTTGTGGGTCTTTTAGTAGCAGTTACTGAGGGTTTTCATCTCATTATAGACACCATCTGAGTATATATTTATGAACTTCTGCAAAACATGGTAAAACAATGTTAAAACAACAATGTTGTATATATATGTGTCTCTGAATCTCTACTTTGTGGTGTATGTTTGTTTCTGTCTGTATGTCTGTGTGTGTGTTGTTGTTTTTGGTTGTGTGTATGTGTGTCTATTTATGTTACTCTTTGTGTGTTTCTGTATCTCTGTCTCTCTCTGTGTGTCTCTATCTGTGTGTGTGTGTCTTTCTCTGTCTCTCTATCTGTATCTCTGTTTCTCACTCTCCTTCTCTTCTCTCTCTCTCTCTCTCTCTCTCTCTCTATCTCTCTCTCTCACATTTGCTACACATTTATATCTCTTTCAATTTACCGTGCCTTATAATGTAGTCACATCTGCATATGATACAAAATGTGTTTCTCGATGTGTACATATTTCTATATGCACTCTTAACATTGCACCACTTTGATGTTGTAGAAACTGGAACTGGACATCGTAGGACACTCTGGGATAATTACCCCCATACGGTTTCACCCAAGGCCTATTCTCCAGGTACTAGTACCAACCTACCTACATCTGACCCTTATCCCACCTCTCCACCAATAAACCCTCCTTTTCTCCCTTCCCTTCCTACCTTCCCCCCTTCCCTTCCTACCTTCCTTCCTTTTTTCCTTCATTCTAGCCTTGACTGTCAACCCCATATGTCACTTAATGCATTGATCATTGTCCTTGTATGAGGTATTTCATAGCCAAACGCCAATTAACGCTGATCCTATTGTTAATCCCCAGTCTGGAATTAAACACCTGGATTTTACAGGTCAGCGATTTTTATGGAGTGTCAACGGTAGACTTAATAGTGAATAACAGATGTCATATACACTGGGTTGTTTGTATAATTAATCCGTAAGCTCTGCCATAATTGGACCCTGGGATGTGCGATATCTGGGCTGTAATACAGGGACTAATGACAGGGTATTTGGCACCAGTTAACGGCTGTCAACTGGTATTGTGGTAATGTGAATCACAGAGCTCAGACTTTCTAACAGCATTCTGTATACCCCAGTGCTTTGTTCAGGAACTGTCGTGGATTGACTCCACACTGGACAATGGGTAGAATTAAGTGAAGAATGAGTAACTTGTTCAGTCCAGAATTTTATGCGTGTGTCTTGGGTGTTTTTCATTGCATGCCATATTGTTGACTTTGCCACCCTTCACGCGGTCAATTCTGTGCATTGTCAGTGTAATTCGTACTTTTTCCCTTTCGCTGTGATGTTTTGTTAAGATACTGCTGAACAATCTCGTGTACAATCCCACCCACAAACTGATCAACAGCATGGCATTGAGAAGACTTTCATTGTACCCCATGCATGGAGTTGTGTGTTTAAGTCTTTTCATATCCCATGATGTGCATGCAGTTTATGGAATTTATCGTAGAACCTTGCATGAACCTTGCATGGACTTTGTGAACCCTTTGCCATATAATGGCTTTCCTGTTGTGTTGCTTCAAATCACTGCTCTTTATAGCATCTGCTGTTGCCTTCAGCATTGGAGAGAATTAATACCATCGCTTCAGAAAACTTAACTGCAATGGCCTTTGGTTAAATTCATTAAGTTTATGCAACTAAAAGTGATATGGTTAACTTTTCACAAACAATACTTTTGGTTATTCATCAAGTTTATGTATAATTGTTAAATATTGTAGTCATTGGATGTGTGCAGCATATTCCTCAATTGAGGTAAAGCAATAAATTAATTATTCAATCATTAAGTTTATGGAACTATGTTTAAGACAAATATTCACTGGAAGAAAATGAGGTTCCAATGAAGGCATGTATTGAAAAGATGCTATTAAAGTTTAAATTTATTGTTATTTGAATGTGGCAAAATTAATATAGCCTTAGAAGCTCATATTAAATTTCTGACAAAGACGAGAAAAAGGGACCTTATATCAATGCTGAACGTGCCTAAATGAAATATGTATGTGCTTGCACATTAGGGCCTGTACATTATGATGCAAGTATACATGAAGGCATGTAAATATTAATGATGCAGTCCATTAGAACTTTGTACAAGGGACAGTTAAAGGATTAACAACATCTGCGGCTGTCCCTACTAAGCAGCAATGTCAGACCGAGAATAAGCAATGCACACCCACAGGAATTGCGTAAAACTCAATTACTGCTATTCTACCACTGCAATTTGTCATAGTTCGTCCTAATTGGTCGAGGGACTATGGTGACCTATGCTTGAAGCAACTCATAAATGAACAGGGCAGTAAAAGCATATTTCACATGTTTAAGAGCTTACAGTTATTGTGGAATGGCAGGAATAAGAGATCTGCAGAACGAGTTGGGCGAACTCGAATCCTGATTGCCGAATGATGTGTCGGAAATTGATGCATTACGCTTTCTATCTGCATTTGCGTGCTGGAATATCAAAATGGCATGGACATTGAAAATGTATCTCTGCTTGTACTACTACATCTGGCTGTTATCTGCTTTCAAATTATGTGCAATTTGCAAACGATATAAGCTTTGGGAATTTGAATCATTTCTGCATAAGGTTAACCAGTGCCAAAATGAGCAGGACGGTTGTGTTGTTCATATGTTCTGTAATGTAGTAGTGGGTTACAATGATGTTAGATTAAGTAGACACATTAATGATATTAGCCTTTGTTTGACACCAACAGCTAATATTGTATTCCTAATTCACAATGTGGTGTGCCGCTGAGAAATATGCTAGGTGGCGCTTACGTTACTGGTCCTACTTGATACTAAGTCACTATGGCGGCTTCATATGAAATGTGGAGTCTCGCGCAGTTAAAAGCTGACCATGTTCGTCGTAGAGCTGTGACAAGTGGCAGGAAGAGAGATTTGGTGGAAAGGTATACTATTGTTTTCATATTTGGTTTTATCTAGTATATCACTATGCAATCAGAGTAATATAGCCGATTTTATAGCACACTTCAAGCATAATTTTCGGGAATATTATATCTCTAGACCTAAAATTCGAAATGTTTTAAAATACCTATTAATAATATACGGTAATAGTCTATAGTATAAAATACGGTCATTGTGTATGGTATAAAGAAACAACTGTATTATTTTTATAGGAGTTTAAAAATATTTATTATTGACATATTTTCTGATGGCAACGAGTGTTTCATAAACTTTCAAGCTTGTGAACTAGTCTGTCCTGTCGTTTACATAAGATAGTCAAATCATAATCCTCTAACGTCCAATGCTGACCATAAGCTGTACCTTTTTGAGTACAATTATAATATATTGCAACATTTGGCACATCTTGGATACTGAGTAATATCAAGTGGACTGTGATACTGTCTAATGAATTTACAGTGTAGGTTGTTCTGCGCCGTCAAGCAGGGAACCAGTTAAAAATACTATGGGTAGTAAATTATGTAACCGCTAACAAGGGAATCGTACCTAATATTATTTTGTGTTAATTAATAATCTTTGTCAGCAAGCAAACATTAGTGGCAGGGTACAACCATTGGGTAAATGTGACCCACGTTTCTATATCTACACCCTGACACACGACAATAAATATGTTATATCCAAATCTGGATGCAAGACTGGGCACTGTCTAGAAACTCTTAAATCGCAACGTGAAAACAGACGCTCCGATAATGCATCCACGCCACCTGGTGGAGACATTTCGCGCGGTGAACCCCATTGATATCAGCTGATGCTGTTGATACCATCCAAATTTATTGGTCAATGTCTGGAATTAGTTATTCATGCATATTGGTACATATCATAAGCACTAGATGGAACTTATGGTAATGGTTGCTCACATGTGCCATCTATGCCATGTCTGGTTAATATAATGAGACATGTGAAAATACAATCAGACGAGGGGTAGAAATTAACACTAGCCCGCTAGCCTGGGCAATTTCTGTCAATGCTAAAGCTATCCTAAGGGCTACTAGAAATTCATGTATTTTTGGTAAACATTTGTTATTTGTATCACTAGTAAGTTTAAAGATAAGTTTCTATTGCTGGAGACATATGAACACACAATGAAACATGAAGTTACTATGAAACATGTGAAGTTACAATGAAACATTCTAATACTAATAAAGTGGTTCTTCAATAGTGCAAACAATCCACACCACTATAGGGGCATGCTCTGAGCACTTGAAAGAGGGAAAGAGAGCATGATAACAGTCTAGCGCATAAACAAGTGTGTTGGGACTTGAAAACCAGAAGACTTGGAGAGGATTTCATTGATAGCGGCAGAGAGTTCCATAAAGAGGCAGAAGCATATCTGAAAGATTTTGAACCAAAAATCTTTAGCTTGTACTGAGTAACTTGGAGTAGATACTGATCCGTTGAGCTGAGAGATCTAGCATAGTGCAAAACTAAATCTTGGAGATATGCCGGAGAAGTCTTGTTTATTGACTGATATGTGAGACATGTGAAGATTCAATAAGACATGTGAAATTCCAAATGAAAGTCACTTGCACTACACTGTACAACGTAATTTGTAAATTTGACAAACTGGCATATCAAGCACTGAATGGGGATCATTAAAGTTAAAGAATTATCAATTTAAAACATAAATTGGTTTATTTGAGATTAATTCTAAAGACAATAAAGTTGAAAAGAATTAATTTTTATCATCAGTTCCTGTTAATTTCATATCCCATTTATAAGATTATTCATGCTAATTAAAAATATTAAGCGAAAACAGTACTGAATTTCCTTATTAAACTGTTTGAGTTTTTTTCTGAATTATGTAGTCTATTTTCTTGAATAGTTGGCATCATGCCATACCAGTTTGGAGTATAATATTTGGAAATTTGGAAAGAAATTATGTTGAAAATGTTAAATATATATCATTTTATCCAAACATGCGCATAGTAGGAGGAACTTCGATGATTTTCAAAAATGTCTATAATTATGAAGAATAATCTGAAAATGGTTTGGTTTGGGAGACACTGCAATTATACCAGTTGTTCAATCAATACCAAAGCAATTGAACACAGCAGTAATTCCAAATGAAGCCCATATTTCCATTTTCACTAAATGCAATTCACGTTTATTGGAAAGATTGAGACCAAAACACAGTGATATCATGATCTGTTTTCCAAAGAAAAAAATAATAAAATAGCTAACAGCATTCCCAATTCAATCATTTTGTCAGATAACTAGATTCGCAGAATTTGTATTTGGAGTAAAATATATCATGGACATTTTGATCAAGAAGCAGTGTAACTGCAAGATTAATCTTCTCTAGGCCCGTTTACAGCAAATTTCAGTTACAGCTATTTTTTTTGGCAATGTTAGCGATTTGTCTCAATCAGTGCTGTTAGCAAATACTAATAGGCTCATGATTCTGATAGACCTACATGTGAATGGCCAGGCTTCTATGTATTGGATTCTGTGTAACAATTTGATGTTTGTAGACATTCAAGTTTTGTAGATACTTGGTTTTCTGACTATCTGGTCTGTAGCTACATGTGAAAGGACAAGCTTTGGTGTTTTAGATTCTGTGTATCGGTTTGTTGTTACTGGAGTTATCCATATCATCATAGGCAACATTCAGTACAAGACTTCAAATTCTAGGTTCCTTGTACATGCTTCATTATACAATAATTGAACCCGTCCATGTTCTTTCCTTTCCTGGATGTCTCTGGTACATAATTGACTCTTTTCAACATGTTCAATGCATGCGTATGTTTGATTTGTATGAAGTTAATTAATTGTGGTTCCATTAATTTGTTATAAAATTTCATGTGGAAAACAGTTTTATATTTATCCCAAATCATTCCCTAAGCTCATCCACTCTGGAACAGGAACAATAGTTTTATAGGCAGTGAAGTCATTATCAAAGATCAATGTATACATCAAAACTTTCAGTAGTACTGCTTTAATAGACCACTTAACTGGATAGCTAATTGTTTAATGTTTACTCCATAGATAAATGACTTGATTTCACAAAACGGGACATCAATCCCAGGATGCAGAAGGAGAATGGGCTGAGAGTTTATTAAGCTATCTCTACTTTACCTAATTTGGCAATGATACTTCAGAGTATTCACTCAACTGCTTAAAGCCAATGTACTGGAAACAGATAAGTAAACCAATGAATACTTGAAATATCATTTGCATATATATTTATATCTGAGTAGATATAGTGCACCTGCACTGAAGCATTGGTCCACTTGTAGAATGAACCTGTGTGGCAACTTTAAATGGAAAATCGACCGTAAATGATAAAAGAAATTTCATTTAAACGTAGCCATGCAAACAGATTTGAGTGATGTTAACCTCGCAACACATGGGCAATTCAATTCCCTTGAATTTGCATGGGAGCCTCAAAGTGAAAGTAATATTTGAAACCAAATTGTACACTTTCCAGCTACGTATATATATATATATATATATAATTTTAGTACAGATATGTGTTTGCGCGCTTTGACAAACTACAGATATTTTGTATACATGAGATAGATATTTTGACATATTAACATTACAAGTAGTTCTTCGGGTCACTGCACTACTTTACATGTCTTTCGTAATTGCTGGCACCATGACAAGACAGTGAAGTTCTCTCAGGCTGTAAACGGATCAAACTGGACAAACACTGCATTGACTATGCACGTCTTTGGATGATATAAATACCCGTGTTAGTACATACCTACAAATAAGCAGGGCAGGGCCAGACAGAATGGTACTTGCTGTATGATATTAGATTCTATTATGTTGCATTCTATGGCCAGGGAGTAGGTGTGTTTTTCCCGATTGGTTCAATAAGTGGGAAACGATATTTATGTGGCTGTTACATTGCAATGCGTTACTTCAATGCGTGTGTTGTATTGTATGTATGATTATTGGGTGGGCCATAAGAATACATGTGTATACAACGTGTACAATGTCCGTGTTATACATGCTTGTGGAGAAACATGACGGGAATGCGATGTGTCGGTTATCAGACGAAAACCACTGCGCTTCCTTTATGCTTATCTGTTTATTTATCCGACATCTACAAAATGTCATCGTGTTCATTATGCGAAGGCATGTAGCGAGATACGGATCTGTTGTTTATGGTAAGGAATGTAAGGATACACTGGTTTATAATATTGAAAATGCCATCGCTTTTTGATATTCCTGAGATATTTCGTGGAACAAACATACTTGTCTTATGACATAAGCATGGAGTATTGCTACTGTAAATATCTCATGTGGAAAATATGTGAACCAATCCTGGGTACATTAAGATACAAATCTGATGCTATTATTGGAGGGGCGGATGGTAGCACGGCGGGAGGTTGACAGACTTTGGAAGGATAGGTCCTGAGTTGGAACCCATCCTGGGGGACATGCCATCAATGTCTGCGACATTTTCAACATGGTCTTCATAGGAGACCGTGTCTGTGCGGTCAGTACAGATATCAATGCGCTGGTTATTTCAGTACCAGCTGATGCCCACAGGTTTACTGCAACACCAAAGGTACAGGTGTTGTGGGTTTCACAAGCCGTGATAGTATGAAGCGAACTGTTATGGCTTTGAAGCACAATGCACAATCACTCATATTGTGTTCTTTGTAATATTATGAGAAGCTGTTTTGTTATATAAAATTTACATTCAGTACATTCAGGTTGTGGGTGGTTATATAAAATTTACATTCAGGTTGTGGGTGGTTATATAAAATTTACATTCAGGTTGTGGGTGGTTATATAAAATTTACATTCAGGTTGTGGGTGGTTATATAAAATTTACATTCAGGTTGTGGGTGGTTATATAAAATTTACATTCAGGTTG
>JAUTBT010004991.1:0-26920 GCA_032361225.1 Lepetodrilus schrolli
CCCCCCCCCCCCCCCCCCCCCCCCCCCCCCCCCCCCCCCCCCCCCCCCCCCCCCCCCCCCCCCCCCCCCCCCCAGTACAATGATAGAAAAAAGGTTTCATGTTCAATTCCCGTCCTGGCATCAATATTCACGAAAGTTACCTTTCTGACGTGATATTGATAGGATGCGCTGACTTAGAATGGCAATGCAGTTATCATCCTTGGTCTGTCAGTACGAGCTGGTGCTCACAGGTTTACTGCACCATTCAGCGCTACAGATGTTGCAGGTTTCCTTCTTCCCTAAACTGACAAGGCATGATATAAGTGAAAGAATGTTCAAAGGCTCTAAGCCCCAATTCAAAAACAATTTTTTTTTTTTTTATCTTGGCCAGAGGGGTTACCCCCTTGGCTACGTCAGTAGAGCGTGAGATTAATATCCAGTTGGGTTTGAATCCCAACTTTAAATGGACGTGTGTTGTACATTTCCAGCTGCCTCGTGATGGTCTGAGATTGGATATGGAAGCTAGTCTGGTCAAGGGAACGGTCAAGCAGCTCCGGACATATCTCCACAACAGACTAAAGAAGGTCAGACCAGCTGTTGGACTCTTCACTGGAGGAATTTTTAATTTAAAAAAAAATTGATATTAGAAAACTAAAGAAAACAGATTTTTTTAAATGTATTTTAGAAAATTAGGCAAATATTTCTTTTAAAATTAATTTTATTTTATATTTTATTTATTTATTTTTTAGATTCATTTTAGAAAATAAAACTTCCATTTCTTGCATGGAAAGAGGACATCACACCACCTGTAATGTCCTGTGGAAATAAAAGTATTTTTTAATATTTTAAAATTCTTCTGCCTTGAATAATGTGTTCAATATTTCAAATTGGGGGAATGAGGGAAGGGTAGTCCCTATCCAAAATGTTGTTGCTTTTGTTGCTTGGGTTGCATACTCCCCAGGGAGTTAAGAAAGAATCAAGTGCACAAATATCCATTGACTGGGGTAATAATGTAATGCTATCAGCATGCTATCAACACATGGATTTGGTGCAATATAAATGTTCATATTAATTATTATTATTATTATTATTATTAAATAGATTAATTTAGTAGTAGCTATTATTCCAGGAAATTTATCTGGTTCCCCATTACACAGACAGACCACAGCCCTACAAGAATCGTAAACTCTTAACCCTTTCCATGCTGGATTAGGCACAGGCACGGCTCTTTATGGCATCCAGCATGGAGAGGGTTAAACACATACCATGGTTGTTCTGTGGAGTAGGGTCCCATTCCACAAACAATCATAGCACTACGAGTCGTAACTCACCGTACTCGTATAAGGAATTACGACTCTCGTAGCGCTACGATCGTTCTGTGGAAAGTGATTCAGGACCGTGAATTATCGAGGCCGATTTGTGTTTAGGCCCAGTGCTACTACCGCATGAAGCTGATGGTGGTTGGTTATGGGAATCGGGGGAAGACAACTCTACTGAAGACTCTCAGAAAGAAGTCGAAGATACACAGTGAGATCCGGCCAACTGTTGGAGTTCTCGTGGATGACTGGAGGTATTAATTAGTAATTAGTAATTATTTGTTATTATTATTATTTTTTCATCAAGGTTTAAAGCTGCTGTTGTGATTAGTTCACTCATGTTACAGTTTATTGTCTGTTTACAGCAGGAGGAAACATGCAACACCTATAGCACATTATGTTGCAGTAAACCTACAAGCAAACTAGGATAACTTGATGAGCAGCCGAGTCCGATATTTTTGGAAAGGGTGCAACCAGCATTACAACATTTGTCATCATTTATCAAAATGTTCATCTGAATCTGTATATTATTAAAACCAATGATGACATTGCAGCAATTTAGTACAGGCTGAGATATTGGCTGAAATTTTGTGACTTTTGTCTGCTCCTGTACTGATCTTGACGTGTTAAGAAAAATTATGTCTGCAAGATGTTGATGCCATGGTACCACTCACCATTTTGAGGGTAAAGGACATTTCACAGCGGAGCAGCCAAATAATTGATCATAATTAATTTATAAAATTCATGATTACTGTACTTTTCCTTGTATAGTATGCACCCATTTCTCAAGATTGTTTATTTCTATTTATGGCATCGAAACATTTTGCATTTTCAATTTCTGCAGGTACGAGAAGCACAGTAATGGCCGCTCTGTGAAATGTACCATCAGCACGTGGGACTTCGCGGGGCAAGAGGAATTCTACAGCACTCACCAGTGCTTCCTGACAAACAGAGCTCTCTACCTTGTAAGTATCTCCTGAACAATGAATAACGACGATAGTGGAATTGTTATTCACCGACTAATTTTGTCCTTCATTAATGCTGCGAGCATAATGATTACTTAATTAATGCTGCGAGCATGTCCTGGTGAATGGAAACACTTGTACTACATACATTTAATGATTACTTATTATTATTGTTATTGTTATTATTTATTATTATTAATTATTATTATTTTTTAAAATATATTTTTATTATTATTTTTTATTTTTATTTTTTATTAGGCCTTAGTTATTTGATTCCCTGGTTTACAGATTTTCCTGTGGTCATTTTGGCTCAGGCAGTCAAAAATATAAATAAATATAATTTGATATTTTGGCCAGTCTGTTGAGTCCAATATAAAAATACAATTAATTGGAGATTATGAATGGTCTGTTGACATAAAATAAATATAATTGATCAATATAATTGTTAAAAACACCAGTACACATGAGTTGTTTAGATTTGAATTAGACTGTACACGTGCTTTCCTACAGGTTGTATACGACGTCAGCAAGGGCACTGGTGAGATCGACAGACTGAAACCCTGGTTGTCCAACATTCATGTCCGAGCTCCAGGTTGTCCGGTCATTGTTGTCGGAACTCATTATGACAACCTTAACCAAGGTTAGAGGTCACGACATATAGTTAGCACAACAAATGACTATACAGTCAACCCTCGGTATACCGCTACTTTATGGGTCCACGAAGTACCCCCAGCATTATTGCATATAGCGTTATAATGAGAGATCATGAAGCAGTATCCCTACCTGGCCTAGCTGCAGTTCTGTAGCTGAAAGGTGCCCCGTTTACTATTTTGCTATCTCTATGACACCCTTTAGCTACAGAGGATCGCAGTAGAATGCATCAACAAAAGTACGCATCCGATCCCAATACGCTGGGTTAATCATTATGTGTGGCATAAATACATGTGGCAGTACGAAATCAAGCTAGGGTTGGATTCGCTAACCATTATACTTCATGTCTCCATGCTTATTTTCGAAGGAAAGTTTGTTTTTTCACATAGTATTTTATGAAATTCATCACCGAACCAGCTCATTAACCGACGCCATCTTGCCAGCTATTTTTAGCAGCAGCAGTAGGGCCCTGTGTAAACAGATTAAATTAGCATACAAGATTTACGGCCATGGACATTTTCTGCAGATCCACAGAAATCTGATGATTTATTTGTCCAGGTGTTGATTTCATTGCATTGGACGTGGCTTGGGGACTGGAACCCCCATACTCCCAGACCCTGGGCTCGTTTTCTGATTAATCACAAGTGTTTGTTGGCATGTCTTGATTGTACACCATCATTAATGCTTGTGCTATTATTTGCAAAAATTGTATGTAACAATACACCACTTATCTGTTCCACCTCTTTGTATGTATTTACAGAAAATGCGGAATCTGTGATGGAAGAGATGTTCCACAAAATTGATGAACTCAGTCAAAAGCCGGGTAATTAGTCTTTGCCATGTGTGATATGTTTGAGCTTTTAGAGTTGTTATCTTCAATGAGAGCGGGTGGTAGCGCCGTGGTAGAACGTTGGACTTCGGAGCCAAGTTTCCAGGTTCAAATCCCGCCCTGGGGACCCGGCATCAATGTTTGCAAAAGTTACCTTTCTGATGCGATATTGATAGGATGCGATGTGGCAATGCAGTTATCATCCTTGGTCTTGTCAGTACCAGCCGGTGCTCGTAGGTTTACTGCAACAATCAGCGCTATGGATGTTGCGTGTTTCCTCCTGCCTTAAAGTGCTAAGTTGTGATACAAGTGAAAGAATCATGAAAGCGACTCTAAACCCCAATTAAAAAAAAATTAAAAATTAAAAAATATTCAATGAATATCTCGGAGAAGTATCATTGGTAGATGTGGATTAAATGGGACAGTCCAATGATATTTCGCCCACAAAATGACAATTATGGCAATAGGACTGTAAGTAGACACAAGATTTATTTGAAATCTGGTGGCATAAACTGGTCAAACTCTAAATCCGCTGCACATTGACTGACAGCTAACGATCTCTCATTGAAAACGTCACGATGCAGACGTCATTTATACCAACAGCGCAAGCCTTACTAGAAACTGCGCCATAATGTTCACAATATATGGTCTACAGATGTTCATTGAAATATTTTTATTAACACCTATAGTTCCATTTTCAATCGTTGTGTATGGGTGAATTATTCCCGCTGCGACGTAAAGCACTAATTCATCATCATCATCCATTTTCAAAAAATGCCGTATTGATTTTCATTAAACATAACTTTGATAAGCAAGTATCTCAATGTTATATTTCTGATTAGGTGTCACTGGTAATGACCCAGATGAGACTTCCTGTCCATATTATTATCAATCTTTATCTATACGTATGTTAAATGACATCACAACTTGTTTGTAGGTTTTCCTGAAATCCATTATTCTGAAATAGTTGATGCCACCAGGGAGAATATTAGAATTGAACACCTGAGGAAGAAAGTCAAAGAAGTGATCGACAGGTGAGAAACTACAATATTAGAATTGAACACCTGCGGAGGAAAGTCAAAGATGTGATTAACAGTTGAGAAACTGTACAATATTAGAATTGAACACTTGCGGAGGAAACTCAATAGATGTGATTAAAAGTTGAGAAACTGTACAATATTAGAATTGAACACCTGTAGAGGAAAGTCAAAGGTTTGATTAACAGGTGAGAAAGTGTACAATCATTCATTTTAATCTGACAGCCCACAATGTCAGTTAAATAACCTTGGAAACTGCAATTGAGAATTTCAGTTCATTAACCTTGAAAGCTGCTTTTAACTCTCCAAATCCTGAAGGCAACTGGAGATGCCCTAAAGAGCAGTAGCTGCGTCTAATCGAAAAACACATATAAAAAATTTCATAAATAAAACATTTCACATATGATTGGGAGTCAATTTAAGACTATATTTGTAGCACACGCCCTCTAATTGCATTAGCTTCTGATCATCCCACAATGTTCCTGTAGGCTGGAATACCCTTCCTTAAATATTGACGTGTATTTGATGACCTGTGACTTCTCGATTCAGATTTACTATCCGAGGGAAACTTGTCATGGGCGCGAAGGTCCCGGCCAGCTACGTGGTGAGTTGTAGTTGTACTCAGAATCATGAACAGATCTAGCTGTGAGTATCTCTGACTCTAACATTAGCTCCAGTTTCACTTCAACAGCTAGATAGCTCCAGATTTACCACGAGCTTCAGCTCTGGTTTCAGATCTAGCCGTAGCTTTCTCTCAGAAGAGATATACGACACAGTGCCAGTTATTTCACAGTAGACGTAGCTTGCTAGACCTTTGTTTGGTGTTTCAGCGTCTGGGGGAGATGTTGTCAAAGGAGGCAAGGTCCATGGAGCTGAATTCCGAGCAATGTTTCCCAGTCATCCGTCACCGCCGCCTGCAGCAAATTGTCCGCGACGGAGGTCTGGATCTCGAGGAGGAGGAGGAGCTACAACAGGTGGGCGACACGTCCTGTGTCTCATGTGTGTCTACTGTCATGTATCTCATGTGTGTCTCATATCTCATGTGTGTCTCACATCTCGTGTGCCTCATATCTCATGTGTCTTGTGTCATGTATCTCAAGTGTGTCTCCTATCTCATGTGTCTCATGTCATGTATCCTATATGTGTCTCATGTCATGTCTTACGTATCATAAGTCACATGTCTCATGTGAGTCACATGTCTCATTTGAGTCACATGTCACATATAGCATGTCACATGTCTCATGTGTGTCTCATGTCACATATCTCATGTCACATATCTCATGTGGATCTCATGTCACATATCTCATGTGGATCTCATGTTATGCATCTCATGTCACATATTTCATGTGTGTCTTGTGTTACGTATTTCATGTTTGTATCATGTCACGTATATCATGTGTGTATCATGTCACGTATATCATGTGTGTATCATGTCACGTCTCATCTTGAGGAGGGGTGGATGGTAGCACAGTGGTAGAACGTTGGACTTCGGAGCCAAAGGTTCCAGGTTTAAATCCCGCCCCGGGGGTCTGGCATCAATGTTCGCGAAAGTTACCTTTCCGACGCGATATTGATAGGATGCGATGCAGTTATCATCCTTGGTCTTGTCAGTACCAGCCGATGCTCGCAGGTTTACTGCAACATTGTGCTATGGGTGTTGCAGGTTTCCTCCTGCCCTAAACTGACAAGCCGTGATATAAGTGAAAGAATCTTGAAAAGGAGCTACAGCAGGTGGGCGGCACGTCCTGTGTCTCATGTGTGTCTCATATCATGTATCTCATGTGTGTCTCATATCTCATGTGTGTCTCACATCTCAAGTGTGTCTCATATCTCATGCTTATCTCATGTCATGTATCACATGTCACATGTCTTACATATCATAAGTCATACATCTCATGTGAGTCACATGTCACATATCTCATGTGTATCTTGTGTCACATATTTCATGTATGTCTCATGTCACATATCTCATATGTGTCTGATCTTATGTGTCTTACATAACCCAAGTCCATGTCTTGTGTCACTTACCCCATGTGTCTCATGCTGCAAGTCAAATGTCACATGTTTGATGTTATGTAATGAATCACATGTATCATATGTCATGTGCCACATGTCACATCCTCATGCTGTCATATCAAATGGCACATCTCATATATATCACCTGTCTTGTGTCATGTATCTAATGTCTCAGGCCACTTATACCATGTGCACGTCTCATATCAAGTGTCACATGTCTCATATATGTCACCTGTCACCTATGTCTCATGTGAAGTCATATGTGTCAAATTAGTTGTCACATATTTGGGTGAAAGATTCCTACTGTGACATTAAACTCACTAATTTTTGTTAGTCTTGAAGCCAGTCCCTAAGATTACGAACTTTCAAGTATGATATCATGCTCAAGCTCAAATTTTATACGGGGATTTTTTAACAAAACCTTTAGCATGAAATATGATGTTAGTATTTTTAAAGGTCTAGGCACAGTGTTTACAAAACAGTTCGAGTGCAATTTCATGCTCAAGCTCAAATTTTATTTGGGGGTTTTTGGGCACATTTAGTTGAGCATGAAATCACACTCAGAAAAGGTCCGTATTTTGGGGGCCAGATTATCTGACACTGACCTATGACCTATGACCTCCAGGCTATCTCGTTCCTCCACGAGGGCGGTGTACTGCTGCACTACAATGAGACGGCACTGCAGCTACGCGACTTCTACTTCATCAACCCAGGCTGGCTGTGCCGGATGATGGCACAGGTGGTCACCATCAGGAACATCAACCCCTTCATCGACGCCACCGGGGTATGGTGGCACCGCGCTTCTCAATTATCACGTCGAAACAGTTTTATCATAAATAACAGTTTTCAATTATCTATTCCAAATGGCTTTATCATAAATAACAGTTTTCAAATATCACTTCCAAATGGTTTTATCATAAATAACAGTTATCAATTATCACTTCCAAATGGTTTTATCATAAATAATAGTTTTCAAATATCACTTCCAAACAGTTTTATTATAAATAACAGTTTTCAAATATCATTTCAAAATGGTTTTATCATAAACAACAGTTTTCTAATATCACTTCCAAACAGATTTATCATAAATAACAATTTAAATTTTCAAATGATTTTGAAATTTCTCAGTGATTTTATCATGAATCCTTAGTCCAGGGGTATTGCTAGCTATTGGGATGAAAGTTCTGAGCCTAGTACTGGCATATAGGACATATATGCTAATTACAATTATGACATGGTTGGTAATGACATAACTCCCATACTGCAATGCTATATTTAACTGATATACATACATAAATAATAAATAATAATGTGAACATTTATATTGCGCTAAATTCACGTTTGAAAGCATGCTCATGGCACTACATTATTACCCCAGTCAATGGATATGTGTGCACTCAATTCCTTCTCAACTCCCTGGGGAGTATAAATATAGCTAATGAAATCACTCACATATTATCGATGCTAAAGTTAACAGCTACATCCAATCAAACATAAATGTTCTTATTTTGGCCCATTAGAATTTTATTTACTTTGGCAGATCATGAAGAAAAGCGATGTGAAGTTACTTTTCCGAGGTGAATCCTTCCCTCCAAGTCTCATTCCGCAATACCTCCGCCTCCTGGAGAAGTAGGTCACTCCACCAGCCAATCAAAGTTGTCCTGACAAATATGTCGGTCTCTCAGTATGAGTACAATCCAATCAGAGCTGTCCTAGCAAATATATTTATCCACTTCAGGCCCAGAGATTATCCGGTCTGCCGAAATCAACGGAGTTGGAAGGCGACCGGAAAAACACTCAACCAAACAAACAAACAAACCAGAGATTAATTATTTTTTTTAGTATGATTTCATGCTCAAATCAAAGTTTTGTTCACAAATCCCAATATTATTTGACCTTGAACGTGAAATCGTGCTCAAAAAGTTTTGTAACCTAGGGGCCTGGACTTTTAAAACTCTACTAAGGTTTTTGATTGAATGCCTTTTTTCTTCACCCATACACATGTACATTATGATGATCTGCTTTATTTACATTCCATCAAATCTAAAAGTTTAAAAGCTTTTTGGAAGAAATACTTAAAATGTTTACCTCTGATATATTTTCAGATTTGAGATTGCCTTGCCCAGAAATGAAGAGCAATTACTTGTCCCTTGTCGTCTGCCGGAAGAGAAACCCAGCTTAAAATGGCCGTGTCTTGCCAAACATGGTAATTCATACTGTTACATATCTGTAGCCAAATGTGATATAAGATGCTCCTGGTCTCAGCCAGGGGGGGTTACACTTTTGGCTCAGTCGGATTCAAATCCCAGGATCAGCACAGTTCTCGGTTACATAATAATGATAATAATAATAATAATTTTGTGAGTGCTTCAGATGTTATTTATGAATGCTTCCACAGAGAAGATCTGCCGAATCTATTCCATGCCGTACACACCTCTGGGATTCTGGTCTCGCCTCATCACACGCCTCATCGTCTTCTCCTCTAGTGACATCACTGAGGTACATAATCCTGGTTTAGGGCTAGTGATACTCAGCAGTAAATGCTTTAATGAATTATTAACCAATGTCACTCTTCTCCAACAGGACTATTATTGAGGTGATCTGGGCTAGTGATCTTATGGCTCAGTTCATTAATACATGTACCATAAATTATTATCAGTCTTAAGGTCACAACCGATTATTGATTACTTACAGATGCTTTATATATATATATATTTTTTTTTTTTGTGGTACTGTTTTTGTAGAAATACCAATGTTTGTCATCAATCTATGAAACCTTTTGTGAAGAATGGCTGTAGGCAGTTCATAGATAGAAGCAATTTAAGGTGTGGTCTAGTCCCCCGACCCAGAACCAGACCTAGATTAGTGGTCTATTCCTCAGACCCGGACCCAATTCCTGGCAATATGATTGGCTCATGTGGTTAGGTTTAGGGTTAGGAAAATATTTTTTTCATATTTGGGGTCATATGAGCCAATCAGATTGCCAGGTATTGGGTCCAGGTCCAGTGAATAGACCGCGATTGTAGCTCTCTAATGTATAGCAAATTCCCCCAGTGGGTAATAAAGTCTTATCTTATATGTCTTACCATAACATTAATATTTGCCGATCAATTTTCTACCGCTGAACACATTGTTTTCCTTACAGACCATGATGCAGTTGCATGGACAACCACTCCTACAATACTGGAGGGAGGGCATCTTTGTCAAGTGGTCAACAGTACCTACTTTCACTTTCACTTTACCCACTAGAATACGCAATTACCATGCATTATCGTAATCCTTTTCAGAGAGAGGCAAACATTTTTATTTATTTTTTTACATCATCAAAATACAAGGGAGGTAAAACGATTTTTGAAAGAAAATCATCATAATTTGTCTACTACATTTATTACAAAGACTAGGAATCGTACGAGGAATTTATTCAGGCCCCAAGTTTATGGAACCTTTTGAGTACAATTTAATGCTCCTCAAAGTTTTGTTCACAAATCCCCGTATAAAATTTTAGCTTGATCATGAAATTGTACTGAAAATGTTTGGTAATCTCATGGCCTGGTACAGTGGTGTATGTATGTATGTATGTATGTATGTATGTATGTATGTATGTGTGTGTGTGTGTGTGTGTGTGTGTGTGGTGTGTGTGTGTGTGTGTGTGTGTGTGTATATGTATGTATGTATGTATGTATGATGTATGTATGTATGTATGATGTGTGTGTGTGTGTGTGTGTTTGTGTGTGTGTGTGTGTGTGTGTGTGTATGTATGTATGTATGTATGTATGATGTATGTATGTATGTATGTATGTATGTATGTATGTATGTCTTAGTGTGTTTGTGTTTGACCGAAATCTGCTTGTTTCAGGATGCTTTCTTCCTAGTGGAGACGTCCTACCAGAAGGACTCGGAGGACATGGTCATCATGATGCCGTCCTCCCATCGTGGATACCAGTAAGTACCAACCACCCACCAGAACATCTAACCCACCAGAACAGCCAATCATCCACCAGAACACCCAGTCACCAACCAGAATATCTATCCACGCAACATAACATCCAATCAACCACCCACCAGAATATGCAACTACCCACCAGAACATCCAACCACCTACCAGAATACCCAACCACATCCCCACCAGAACATTCACCCACCAGAACATCCAACCAACCACCCACCAGAACATCCAACCTACCAATCAGAACATTCAACCAACCAACAAAGCATCCAACCCAACCACCAGAACATCCAACCCAACCACCAGAACAGACAACCAACCACCAGAACAGCCAACCACCAGAACAGCCAACCAACCACCAGAATATTAACCCAACCACCAGAATTTTCAACCACCAATAATAACATTCACCCTAGTTAACAGAAAATTAACCAACCCATCCAACAGAACGTACATTTACCAGACAGTTTTCATGCACACTTTCTCTATGTTTCCCTGTATACCATGGATGGTGGTCATCTCGTTATCAGATCTTTTAATACTAATATACTCAAGAAAACAAATTAAGTGCTGGCAGATATTTTGTCGGGAAGCTTTCTACCAAATTTGGAATTCGGCTTGAGGAACCTGGTGCCATTCTTCTTCATAAATGTGTCTACGGGTTTTTGAAGAGTACCTAGATCCTGTAAAAGTTTGGAAATTCTTCGTTTTTAAAATTATATAAAGCTATATTTATATATCCAAAAAGGATACTGTCCCTTAATTAATTTTGTTGAGTATATATCAGCCACCAAAGAAAATGGTTTAAATTTGGTATAGTTTCTACAACATTGTATATTGTGCACATGCTGAGAAGGGCAGGTGGTTTTGCAATGGTAGTACGTTGGACCGGAGCCAAAGGATCCAGGTTCAAATCACGCCCCGGGGGCCTGGCATCAATGTTCGCGAAAGTTACCTTTCTGACGCGATATTGATAGGATGCGCTGTCTGTAGAGTGGCAATGCAGTTATCATCCCTGGTCTTGTCAGTACCAGCCGATGCTTGCAGGTTCACTTCAACATTTAGCGCTACAGATGTTGCAGGTTTCCCTAAACTGACAAGCCGTGATATAAGTGAAAGACTCTTGAAAGCGGCTCTAATCCCCAATTTAAAAAAATACAAATAAAAAATTAAAAAATATAAAATTAAAATTAAAATGCCCACCACTTAGAAACGCTTCAATGTAAACAGCTTCCAACACATACAAAAACTCTGAAATCTTGATAGTGAATTGCTTACTTTCTTCTGAAGAAATTGACTTTCTACAAATAGATAGAACATCTCAAGCAATGTAAGTCATTAAAGAAAAATATTGATCAAAAATTAATTTTGATATCTTACCAGAGATGCCTGTTTATCACCGTCAAGTAAATGAAAAACCTTTTCTGAAATGAAAACAATGTAGATTTCGATACTGTGATAAAAGTGAAAGAATGATAAAAGCGAGGCTATACCCAAATTTAAAAGAAATTAAAATAATATTAAAACAATAAAACTTTGTTTAGTTTTGACAAGCTATTTGGCTGTTTGTGCATGTGGTTATTGAAGGGGTGTGAGTGATTTGTCGTTTTAAGTCGCAGCAGGAATCTTCTACCCAAATATGACAACAACACCATTGGAAAATATGTGCGACATATCTGTAGCCGGGTGTGATATAAGATGCTCCTACTGGTCTCGGGCAGCGGGGTTACCCCCCTTGGCTCATTCGGTAGAGCTTTGGACTCTCAATCCAGCAACTCGGGTTCGAATCCCAGTATCGGCATGATCCTCTGTTGCATATCTATGACTTTGAAAGCACTAAATGACACCAACCTTTATCTTGGAAGTAGTATACAATTCTATCGGCATCGCCGTCGTATGAGACACACTTCCTTCCAGGCTCCAATGTCATTCCTGAAAGTAAACACTAGTAGGTGATTGTCCCACTCCTCCACCAGCAAATACAAGCCACATAGACAGCAAGAAAAAGTAGGTGTCCTGTTAAGTGTCCGGGCCACAATAAAATGGATGCTCACAATTAAACCAGAACACCCAAGGTGAAAGTATCCTGCCAGGATGCTGTCTGATCCTGTTTGATCCTGGAACAGGACACCTAACTGTTTTTGCTGTGATATGAGAACTGATAAGTCAGAGAAGTTACAAGTCCTCACTTGTTGGCCGGTCTTCCATTTACAACATAAATGTAAATGATATTAGCGACAAAAACGACTGTAGCATTTTCGCGGTCGTCCATTTTGTTTTGACTGCATATACTGGAAGCAAAGGAAGCAGAGACGTAAACTGCAAATAGGACATGGAACCAGTCTACCGTATCGCCTAATAGAATATCCGACACGTTGGTGCAATCTGAATGACTAATCAATGACGAGTTTAGATATGTGCCTTCTAAACTCCTATATTATTGATAGTATGTCGCCCTTATGTGCGTAATAAAGATTTTATATAATTTGATTTAATTTTTAAAACGTACCTGCAGGAGCAGACTGCTGTATTTTTACATAATCCGCACCACACTGAAATATTAAAAATTATTATTAACAATTACTCAATATATTTGTTTAATTAATGTGAATGTAAGTTGTAACTTTTCATTATTAAAAGCACCTCAATGTGCTACCACCCACCCCACCTCAATGTGCTACCATGCTACCACCCACCCCACCTCAATGTGCGACCACCCACCCCACCTCAATGTGCTACCACCCACCCCACCCATATGGGACACTCTTCTTATATTTCAGTAGCAATGTTGTTATTTTTTTAATTGGGGTTTAGAGCTGGTGTCAAGATTATTTCACTTATATTACTGCTCGTCTGTTTAGGGCAGGAGGAAACTCGCAATATCTGTAGCGCTGAATGTTGCAGTAAACCTGCATGCACCAGCTAGTTGGTACTGACAGACCAAGGATGATAACTGTATTGCCACGGTACAGACAGTGTATACTATAAATATTGCATCAGAAAGGTAACTTTCACAAACATTGATGCCGGGCTCCTGGGACGCGATTTGAACCTCGGGCATTTTGGCTCAGAAGTCCAAATATTCTACCATTGCGCTACCACCGGCCTCGAGTTGCAAGGTATCTCAGAGTAGACAGTAAGCACCTCGTAGTTGAGTTTGCCAGAACTGCCGTCGTTGAACAAATTGACTCGCAGGTTGTCGTTGAGATGCTTCATCATGGACATAACTTTGGGAGCTCCAATCCCATTGGCTGCATCCAGGAAAATGGTGTCCTGATAACTGCCTTCAATCACACCCTGAAATGATAAATTTTACTTGAGTTAGCAATTTGTTGTTTTATGTCACAGTGGAAACCTTTCACCCATATGCTACAATTATTTTTTTTTTTTTAACTTGAAAAACATGCAAAAAATATTTTATGTATTTTATTATTCTATTTTTTTTATTGGGGTTTAGATCCTCTTTCAAGATTCTTTCACTTATATTATGCCTCGTCAATTTAGGGCAGGAGGAAACCCGCAACATCTGTAGTTCTGAAAACATTCAGATATTGCGGGTTTTATCCATTAAACATTTTATATATTTTTTTCATTATATATATATAAGTTTCTACTACAGCTGGAGTAAATTAGCATGGGAATGTAAAAAATAGTTACTATAAAAGACAACATATAAAATAAACCATTACTAATTATATTCACATAATACTAACAATAATAATAGTAATAGTGAGCGACTTGTTGTTTTATGTCACAGCGGGAATCTTTCACCCATACATGACAATAATATTAATATAATAATAAAAAGTTATAAAAATAATGATCACTTGGATCTACTATCAATGATATTTAATCATCAATCCCTTTTCCATGTTTTCATTTTATATATATTGTTGTTTATTAATTGTTTTTTCTTTCAACTGAAAATAAGCATTTTTTAAAATAGAATCATTAGCCATTTACATTTGGTTTAGTCACATGTTGCTTGACTTGGATACTCCCCAGGAAGTGGAGAGTAAAAGTGAGTGCAAAGTGATACATTTGACAGTGGTAATATTTAGGATACACATTTGGGCAGTTTTGGCGAAATTTATATAAATACAATTTATTAGCATGAGTGTACCATTTCCTTGAATTTGAGGAAAGCAGTGGACAGTTTGTGATAGTAGCCATCTTCTGTAGGAACTCCGTACCGCCCTTTAGTGTTCTGGCAGCACACGATGTAGTGGAGCTGTGGTGTGCACAACAAACCTGAACCAAAATATAAACACACACTGTCACTGAGTTTCTCCTGCCATAAACTGATCATGGACCCCAAAGTCAGAGTTATATCGATGAAACACTGTATTATTATTGTTCGTATGTAAACATGGTAAAATATAGCTATATTTGCAAGAAATCACATTTTCGCATATTGCTGAGAAAAAAAATCATTAAAGGCATACAATCACAGGTTTGTTTACATATTTCATGGTCAAACGTATTTTTACATGAAATTATGTACATTTTATGTGATTACACAAGTATATTGGGTAACCAGCTACATTTTCTGCATATCCCACTAGTTTTTAATATTTTCCTTTTTTAAAAAATATATTACATAGTTACATAGCTTTATTGGTACCAGTGGTCGTGAAAGGTTATTTTGACTGCTCAATGATTAGAGTTATCCCCCTTAATCTATTAGGCACTAGAAAATTGAGATATTACAGTACATTACCAATTGAAAGGTAAACTGCAATGGAATTTTACCTACTGTATCTGACAGCAGTGAAAATATATTTAGAGGTGCAAAAGCGATTAAGTACTTTGCATTTTTAACTCCAATTTGGTCCAAAATGACAACAATCCTTGATTGTATGCCTTTAAAATAAATTGTGTATTCTGTGAATCAGTGTTTTGAAACGAAACATATTAAATTAATTTTTTTGACAAATAACAAACATGTCATTATCTGGTTCAAAGCTACAATGATATAGCGTCACACAAAAGCAAAGATTTAAATATATCAGTCTCACCAAAATCATGAAAATGTCCATTCATTGTCTGTATGCCTTCCATTAGAGCGTGAGCGAGATGAACTCCACTCGGTCTAAGGGGAGGTAATCAAAACATGATATTTATAAAACTGAAATACCGACTCCTAAAATTAAATGCATATGTGAGCTACTTGGATTAAGAAATTACTAGTAATTTAAGGTGGAACAATATATATTTGAATTGTCTAAGAAAGTACATTATTTTAAAAACCAGCCCCCAAGATCATGGAACTTTTTGAGTACGATTTTATGCTCAAGCATCCCCATATAAAATTTGAGCTTGACCATGACATCAGACTCAAAAAGTTTCGTAATCTCAGGTCCAGATACTTATTCATGCCTCACCTATTATGTACATCATTCTCCTTTAATTTAATGAATACTAATTTGTCAGGACAAATCACAGAATTGAACAGGCATAATTATCAACATAATTGTTGTCTTTACATCACAGCGGAACATAATTGTTGTCTTACATCACAGCTGAACATAATTATTGTCTTACATAATTATTGTCTTACATCACAGTGGAACATAATTATTGTCTTACATCACAGCGGAATATAATTGTTGTATTACATCACAGCGGAACATAATTATTGTCTTACATAATTGTCTTACATCACAGCGGAACATAATTATTGTCTTACATCATAGTGGAACATAGTTATTGTCTTACATTACAGCGGAACATAATTATTGTCTTAAAACACAGCGGAACATAATTATTGTCTTACATCACAGCGGAATATAACTGTTGTCTTACATCACAGCGGAACATAATTATTGTCTTACATCACAGCGGAACATAATGATAGAGTAACAAATATGAATCTTGTCAATCACCTGGTGTCTCTGGCATATGACACATTTGCTTCCTGACTCATATCAATCTTCTCTGCAGCGATAATTTTCTCTAACACTTCTGGGATCTTGTCATCGCTGTGAAGTAAAAGTGCCAATAATTGAACAACCATAAAGCATAATGCAAAACATGATAGATTCTCCTAGATATTTTCCACATCATTTTCTATGAAAATGACAAACACTTACAAAGAAATTGAAAGTCATTTCCAGCAATCTTATGCTTATTGAATAAGACAGAAATATAAAATATGTTCATACATGAAGACTATATATACAAGAAATGTGACATAATGCTTACATGTGTAGTGATCGCTATAGTAGGTAGGTTGTAAGCAATTAGGAAATAAAGATATTTCTAGATTAGTAAAAAATCTGAAAACAATCTATGCTTGTCGGGGAAAGATAGTTGTATCACAATATGCAATAACCTGATAGGTATCCATTGACTTCTTGCAAAAATGATCTTTGTAAACGTTCATTTGGAATATGTACCTACACTATGCTAGTGCTGTTTTAAAATGGGTACTGTCAACATCACTGCATGAATACGTTAAATTTATTTTAATTTAATCTATCAACAGCTGATCAATGGTATGCAGAAATTGTTAAATAGCCCGACTAGTCGAATACCTCTAGTTGCAGTCAACTGTCGGCAATCTAAACATCGACTAGTTCTGTTAGCCTTTGTAATCTCAGCACCTGTTTGCAATTACTGTCCTATATGGCACCTGTGATTGCCTCCAGCATGGAGAGGGTTAATAGGTGGTTTATTTTGTGGTTTAAAGTCACTTTCAAGACTTTTTCATATGTGGCCAATACCTGACATTGGCCAACTCTGTGGCGTATCCCTCCCATTCCTTGGGCATCATTTCTCCAAGCTTGTCAATCATCTTCACGCCATTGTCTTCCTCAGGGTTGTGTGAGGCAGTGATCATCATTCCCATTGTAGCTGAAAGGTTAAAGGCACGACATCAAAAAGAACCAAGGCACAACATCAAAAAGAAACAAAACATAAATATTTTCAGATCTTTTCGTAGTTTTGTATTTTTTATCACAAATTCAAAAATAAAATAAAATATGAAAATATTGAAAACCAGTGAGACATGCAGGGAAATGTAGCTTGTGTAAACAAATCATTGTACATGTATATTTTTATGTAAATTTTATCCATGTTTGACCATGAAATATGTCTATAAACTGTGATTGTATGCCTTTAACAGGACTATATTTAATAATATTCGGCTACCAAAAAATTCGGCTACCTTTCCTTTGTTTGGAGGCCAGAACAGACAACAGTCCAAGCCTGTACAGCACATGATCCAATTCTACAGCTCTTAAATGAAAAAAAAAATAGATGAAAAAATAAACAACACATAAATAACAGCATGTCAACTATTTTTTTTGCACTATGCGCAATGTCACGCATGAGTGATCAGAGCTGTTTGTGAGATAATTAGCGACTAGCCTGGTGTGCATTTGTCAACACAATTAGTGATAGATTTTTTTTATTAATAATAGTGCAAAAATCTGGAATTTTAGTTTTTGGCTCGAGGTAGTAAGTACAAAATAACAAAATAAAAATAATAAAATTGCTTTTCATTCATAAATTATTTAACGCGACAAGAACCTTGGAAAGTTGCTCATCTCTTTGTTTGTATGCACCTATATTAGCTGAAAGAACAGTACGCCAGCCTTGGATACTAATAAGCCCACTGATTGCTGTACTCATGCAAGGCATTGTGAAAATACTGTATACACCTGGGATAAATAGAAATGTCAGTAATTTATTGTAAAAGAAAGATATAAAATAAATTAATTATTGTTTATTTTGGAAAGTATGTTTTCCACCTTTAATGTTACCTCCATCCATAGACAGGGCTCAATTTAGCGACTAAGTTGGGAGCCATGGCAACCTAATTTTGCATTTGGTGACCAGTAATTCACTTATTTTAAATGTTTCTGGATCTGCAGGAACCAAATGGCTCCTTAGAAAATTCTGTAACTTTGAGGCCTGATAGTTCTACACGTGGAACCAGGAAGTAAAAATATACCCACAAAACCTGCTTTAAATATGTTAAATCTGAACACTGAAAAGTCAAAGTTTGCAATGTGAATGTTTTTTTCTGGTACATACGACAGATTTGCAGTCAGAATTGGTACGGTTTCCTTCACCAGATTGTTGAAGGCATTTTGCATGTCTACTAGTTCATAATCTGGTCATAAGGCCCTTTTTCTTTTGAAAATCATTCAACAGAATTGAGACACATTGAAAAAATAATTCTATTTTACTTTGGATACAATTAAGAGTGACCCAAACTGGCTTCCGTAGTTGTCTGGCAACTCGAATGAGAACAGCTGTTTCACATGATTTTTGGGTTATGATGTCAACTAGGACTGGATGAGATTAATTTTCAGCTGATAGTTTAGCAAGGATCGCAATGTAAAATTTGGACATTTTTTGAATTAGTGATCAGAGGTGAAAACTACACATGGTTAATGCACGCTTTTGTAACTTACCTATCTTGTTTACATTTTTATCAAGTTTATGTCCTTCCGAGCTGGAGTCACTGCCCACTGATGTATTTTGGATTTGACCTCTGAACTCGCACACACTCTCGTTATAACGCAAAACGCTATTGCCTCGAAAAGACATGAGCTTTGAAATCAGCTGACGGTGGAATATAATGTGGGATGAAGGGCAAATACTAAGTCTACAATAAACCACGGAACATCAAACTACTTACACTGTGAAACAATTAAATTGTTACCAGAATACAATGAAAAATAATTTGATAATCATCCATTTAATCAGATAATTCAATCATTCACATAATTCATAACTAGCAGCACAACAGCATTGGATTAGAAAATTATATATGTACACTCAACTGTACAGATAAATATAACACTAAAGCTCACGCCCCTTATGGATATTCATTATGACATCACAACCTCGACCCGTTGAATATTAAGCGGATACGATGTCATACTCATTGATCATTGCGACGTTGTATTCATTATTCGGCCATCACCCATTACGCTTTACCCGTAGCCGTGTCTGATTATATTGCTGATACTAGCTGTGACACAATTACTTATTATGAAAGTGGCGAACAGTGAACCGAATCACTCACACGTGAATGTAAAACACGCGTCCTTGCAGAAATTCAATTTTTACACTGTCACAAGGCAGACTTTTGTGAATTTTGGTGTTTTAAATAGATGAACAATTTAAGTTTCCAAAATGTATGTTGATATGCTGTACTAGTATATGTTGTCATGAGGTCCTACATACTCATCAGCTGCTACGCAACTATTCACATCGCTTCTGTGAATTGTCAATGTACAAGTTCAAATCACACACAGTAAATGAAATTGTCAACTCTACTGTAAAATTGGGATCCTCATCTCTTCTGATGGCCATTATCCATCATTTTCGCAAATTAACGTCTTTCGGGAAATTGTGAAAGGACAGTACGAGGCATGAAGCATATCAACATCACATAACGTCACACGGCAAGGTGGTGACATCATTTCTCTCGCTTGCGGGGAAAGCCTCGTTTGGTATGATATATTTATAGAGGGGGTCAGTAAGTATTAAGAAAGGCCAATTATGAGCTTATAGTGAGTGATACACATTGTTCAATGTCCAGTAGAGGAAGGCTAGGCTCGGTTTTCAGGACAGTTAGCGACTGCTGTTCTGAAGATGTCACAGTAACGGGTACTTGATCCGAACTCGGGTACTCGACCCGAACTCGAGTACCTGTCCGACCCCTAATTAGATTATTCTATATAATTATTATGTGTTCACTTGTATACAATCTATGTGGTGCTCCTTCTAACATTATCCCGAAGCTGCAAATGTGTTAACGGAAATAAGGGGGAAGGGCGGGGGAGTACCTGCATGTCTGTATAAAAATTATAAAAACTACGGTGACATCACTTCCTGGATCCTTTACATGTACCGGCTCGATCTGTGATTAACTTTCGACTAAACGCATTTCAGTTAAATTAAATCAATTATTACTTTGATCTAAACCCGGCAGTTCCATACTGTAAGAACTTCTCATCTTTTCGGGGATGCTTCTCAATCGCAACTTCCATCGCCTTTCCGAAAGCTGCCATAGTTGAAGGAATAATCTCAAGGGAGGCTACTCTGTCTACATTGGTGGGTACCGGTAGGCAAAACATAATTATTATCCGTGTCATATGCTAGGTCAAATCTGTTCAAATATTAGTTAGTGTGATACATTGGATTTTTAAAAAAAACATTCGCACATATTCAACTACAGACTAAATTGGACACACACAAACAAACAAAAAAGTAATAGAGTAACAACATTAATTAATATAAGTATTCCATTAATAGAGCTCTACACTTTTGTTGGCAAATTTCATGGTGAAACTTGAAATGGTGTACATTACATTTGATTTGTCTACAAAAGTATATTAGGCAACAAGATACATTGTCCGCATGTCCATGTGGCTTTCAATATTTTGATTTAAAAAAAATTAAATTAAAATTACAATATGAACTAGTGCACGCGATCTAACTCCCGTGTAACCGTAGTCAGTGTAGCTCGTAGTTCCCTGGGGGAGATGGTGGGACATAGGCCTACGGAAAATGTGGCTCGTTAATTTGAATCAGGTAATCAAATAAATATAGCCTTATGTAAAATAAAATAGCAATACAATAAGTGTAGAGATGTAACTGTTGTTAGAACGGTGAATCCGAGTTCAGTCCCTTGATTCAACTTGGGATCATCCAAATGGTCTAGTGAACAAAAACTTAAACCTCTCCTTAAATTTAGATCAACTGGGAATATTTTATGTGTGAAATCAGATCAAGTGGATGGGATCCCATAGCTCGTTGTATGGTATACGCAAAGACAGAAACGTGGGCGGGCTTCATTTACTTGGACTTGTACATGCTCCTCTGCTATTCAGTTACGTCACTTATACACATGAATGAATATATTGTCCAGAAACACGTAGGTCCTATACTGTGTAGAGTTACATAGAACTGTCATGAATGCCGATATTTCAAATGAATTTAATTATTTTCGTGGTCGTATGGGTTGACTGTGAACAATATTATAAATGTGATAAGTAACTGTCAAGAACATATAAAATTCAACATAGTAATACCGACTGTACGTAAATAGGCTATGAGTAGGTAGGATACAACAGTAAATACCACCCATAGGGGTATAATTACATTATTCAGACATTTTCGCTAATGTATACTCAACAACATTAACTAAGGGCTAGCATTTATTTTATTGGGGTGGGGGGGGGGGGGGGGGTAGATGCACATTTAAATTTTGGAAAATAAGAATGGCGCCAAACACCTCAAGCCGAGTTCCGAAATTTAGTAGAAAAGTACCCCACTACAATATTTACTGGCCTTTAATATATTGTGTTGAGTAGGTTAATGACAACACACATAGTCGATGTATATATACTGGAACATTGGGGCTCCCCACTGCAGTACGTATATAATACCTTCCGTGGCGTTCTGGAATTGATACCAGTTTTTACATGCCCCCACCCCTCTCTCTCTCTCTCTATCTATCTCTCTCTCCCTCTCTCTCTCCCTCTCTCTCTCTCTCTCTCTCTCTCTCTCTCCCTCTCATGATAAAACGAATCAAATATCATATACTTTTATGATGTAGAATAGTATTATAACATATTATAGATACTTATCGTTGATATGCTATGATCTATCATAGGTAATTAGTATTTAAATACGTGTATGCAGATTTCGCATATGGCCTGTATCCAATGATAGTTTGCTTTCTATTATATTTCAAGTGTCAACGTTCGTTTGGACAAGCTGCATAAGTAAATATATGTACAAGAGGTCAATCATTTCGAGCTCTCTACTCTACAAATAGACCAACTATTTAAAGTATGTAAACACACAAAGGAGTGAGAAATATTACGTCCAGGCAGCAGTTTGTTTGTTAACAAACATTCCACGGCGAGTCGCTATCGGTAATGGTGCATATAGTTAGTAGAGATTTAATGTGTACTTCCTCGTATATATAGAGGGAAATAAATGTGTTGCAATGTTTCATTCCATATGGACATAATTAACCACAGCTCTGCGTGTACATGTTATACAAGAAAGTTGTTGTTACTGTGCTCTATATAGGGTATGTCGTACATCAACACTTGACAGTAACGTCGACACGCCTCATCAGAAATATGCATTCAACTTATAGATGACAGTCATTTCCCCGTACACTTCTAAACAGGCGTGTTGCGGTCCTATGTAACAACGATTCTATATGTAACAACCGCGTTTTTAGGGTGCACTAAATGAAATAACGACCGGTCCTATATGTGACAACGCATTTTCCACCTAAAACCAGTATTCATAGAGGGTAAATGGCCACATTATAATAAAAACAATTTTTTTATGTGGCTGGGGGGTGTGGTGGTGGTGGTGGTGGGTGGGGGTGGTGGTGGGGTGTGGTGGTGGTGGTGGTGGGGGGGGGTAATTCGAGACTTATTTCAAGCACATTTTTACAATATGACCAAATCATGCTCAGTGATTCTACTTTTATTTATTCACTTAGTCTAACTGGTTTTAGGTGAAAATGCGTTGTTAGATATAGGACTAATCGTTGTTACATTCAGTGCACGCTAGAAACGCGGTTGTTACATTTATAATAGAACCGATGTTACATATTGGACCACAACACACGCGTCCAGTGAGAGCATAGCGACGTTATATAATTGGTTATAGTACATTGGAAGAGATTACAAATTGAAAGCCAGGTTTAGCCTAGTAGAGCTATTAGAAGTTTAGCCTATTAGGTTGTATGCGGTTTTCTAAAGTTATCTTAAATTTATTAGTCCACCAACATACGGTAATACAGTTGATGGATAATAAATATATATATTTTTAATGGATTTGGAAGGTGATTATAGTTGGAACATGCTTGTGTTAGTATAGTTAGCATAGTTAGTATTCATATTTGTCAGACGCGTTGGTGCCCAAAAGAAATTCGATATTTTATATGATTTTGTAGTTAAATCTTTTTGGAAAATTTGACACTTTTAACAATTTTTCAAACAAAATGTAATCTCATAAAAAATGAAAACAATTGTAACCAACGTCTTTGAGAGTGAACTCTCCCAATTAGCCAAATAGTCGTATAGCCTATTACATAATTCCCACTTGATCTAATAGTATTTTAATCCCTAATGAAATATCTTAGTGGGAGCACACAAGCAAATACGAGCTATGGCCTATATGCTGTGCCGTGGTTAGACACCTGTGTTCTTTACAGGTATGTGCAAGGAGCATGACAAACAGAACAGGTTTTATATTCCTATATCCGCATTCGTTGTAAGTCCAGCTATAGGTGGTGCACATGACGTCACACAAACTTGACAATCTAGTCGTCTGTACGCTTCTTTCTGTGGCAGACGACACACAGCTCAGTCGCAGTACGTAGGAGACGACCATATGTGGTAGAGGTGATGGTTGAGACTTGTTAATCGGATTAACTCATGAGAAACATTCCTATCGTGGTGGGAGATGTGTTGGATACTAATTAACTGGATCAATTACTTTACAATTCTTCACTGAACTAGAGAGGCCTACGTGTATCACTACGTGTTAGTGCTAGCTTTGGCGTTATCTTAGTTGTCCTACCTAGGTCGTCATCAACGACAGGAAAGGGATGACGGCATTTGATCGGAATAGTACATATATTCTGAACATGAAGAAAACACACACCCATTGACGACATTTTTCTTCCCTAGAACCAACAGGTCATCAAACTATTCATTGATGTGCGTGTCATTTCAGAAGTACAGTTGGGAGTGGCTTAAATCCAGTGATGTGCTTTTTCAAATAAGGATTCAGATTGAATAAGGTGTTGGACATTTCTTTTGGTGTGAGGTACTATTTTGGGGTGTGTTAAGATACTTCCAATTCCAAGTGTAACTTATTAAAACATCATGTCCTACGGAAATATGAACCACCATCCGTCTTACCACAACAGGTTCAAACGTCCGTCCACCATTGAGCTTTCAATACCAGAGGAAAGCGAGTCGGATGTTCGAAATGAAAACTCACAAACGGTAGTGATTGAAGCAGCATCGCCAGACCATGAGCGCACCAGTTCCAATTCCACGGAACCCACGATGTCCGCCAAAAGCAGAAGAGCTGTATTCATGGAAGCCAGAAGTATGTCTGGATCGTCCACAAGACCATTACGGAGGTCCACAGATTCCAGTAACGACGACGTCTTCTTGAGCTTGGATATCGGGGACAACGACGTCATTGCCGACCCAGTTGACATCATCAGGATGGTCGAGAAGCATCAAATCAAGAGCACGGTTTCCAACTCCAGGTCAGTAATGCCAAACCCTTACACCAAGTTCACCCACAGGATCCATTCTTGCTTCTGGTGCTCCTGCTGCTTCTACTTCGTCTTCATCTGCTGCCTACCCGGAGTCCATTACATGCAGGAGTCGGACGAAGCGTTCAAAGACGGCGACGATAAGAAGGCTCATCGCTTGGGGAAGATGGCTACGCTGATGTTCGTCGCTGGAACTATTTTCTCAGTGGCAGTCTACGCCGGAATTTTGTTCCTTGTCATTTTCTTCACCGCATTAAAGTGAAGAATATGGACTCCGAGAATAATCTGTACTACTTTAATTTTTTTCCTCCTCGCGTGTATTACGTAGCAGGGTGCCATATCAGGCTGGTCGTTACAATAACGATAAGGCACTGTTGGTCTCATCTTATATCTCACACTGCTACATACAGACATTGTGATGAACCTGGAGTACCGATCTATTGATGTCCTGTTATCACACTTTCCAAGACCATTTAGGATCTATGTTGCTAGCCGTATACACATGTTCAAATGGACCACAATTCATTAATGGAGGACTTGTTATGAGATTATTATCGAAGAACTACCGGTGTGTATATATATAATACATTTGAGCAACCTTATCATGCCTTATGCACTTGATCATCCACTATTTGTCTGCCCCGGAAATCACGCTAGTAACGAAGTTATTCAAAACCATAAGAGATCTACATACTTTTAATAAAGCGAACTTGCGAATATTCCTGGAGAATGTCTTTCTAACGTAAGAGTCGAGGGCAGCCGTCGAGGACAGCCATTTATTGTACACATGCGTTATATGTACGTGAATGCAGGTTGTCACGTATACCAGGCCTCAACGTTACAAAACCTTCCAAGAAGCCAGATCCAGAAACACTTAAAATAAGTGAATTACTGGTCGCCAAATGCAAAATTAGGTCGCCATGGCTTACAAATTAGTCGCTAAATTGAGTCCTGTATACCGATCGAATTTTTCTGCAAGAACTATACAGGATATTGAGAACGTGAGTAGATAACATTTGTGAATAGTGATATGTGTAATAACAGTGTTTTGTTTCACGTAGGACGTGATTATTGAAAAGGTGTACATGTAATAAATACTACCGTGATCGTTACATTGTATTATTTTATTTCATCACCATTGTAGAATTAATTTATTCGGTATTAATAATTGTTTATCTAACTGCAAACATTAATAAGCTTAATGTGGAAACAGAGTCGATGTGTATTTATTTAGTTAACATAGTCGATGTTGGTTTTATTTACTTTGGTATTGTTTTTTTCATGGCTGGTTGATTTGGGGTTTAAAGCCACTTTCAAGATTTGTTTCACTCACATCATGGCTTGCATGCATTTGTAATGCTTGTACTAATCTGGATTTCCACTAGTTTTTATAGTGCTAGCTCACTTGGTATACCACATGCCGCAGATAGACTCCGAGCGGACCAGTCCTTGCTTTACCCCTTTAATGCTGAGCGCCATGTCCTCTAGGGGAACAAGTACCATCTTTTAACGTCTGTTGGTATTACGCAACCGGGGATCGAACCCACGACCTTCCGCACTCCGGGCCGACACTTTAACCATTACGCCACGGAACCGGATAAAATTATTGCGTAATTAAAAGATAGGCACAACAATGTTTGGTTTGGTTTAATTTATTTCGCGTAGTGAATATGAGCAATGCATATTTGATCGAAAACCGGGAACCAGAGGATATAAATACTGTATTAGATACAGTTTTTACAGTGGGCGGGTGGTAGAATGTTGGACTTCGGAGCCAAAGGTTCCAGGTTCAAATCCCGCACCGGGGTCTCGGCATTAATGTTTGCGAAAGTTACCTTTCTGATGCGATATTGATAGGATGCGATGTCTGTAGAGTGGCAATGCAGTTATCATC
>JAUTBT010005002.1:0-42082 GCA_032361225.1 Lepetodrilus schrolli
GTTTCCTCCTGCCCTAAACTGACAAGTCGTGATATAAGTGAAAGAATCTTGAAAGTGACTTAAAACCCCAATCAAAATAAAACCGGCTACTTTCACACTGGAAATGTAACATCTGTGGAGATTAACACTGAATTCTCCAAGTTCAGATTCAAACTCGGGAACTTATTTATCCATTGTCTGACACTTAACAACTGTGCCACCTGTAGAAAATGGAGAAACGCCTGAAGACCTATTAATTGTGTTTTTACAAATCCGACACTCTAATAACTGTGCCACCTCTAGAAAATGGAGTAAAGCCTGAAGACCTTACTCTATCAATTGTGATGTTTTTGTCATTTATTTCAAAATTACTTTTACAGCGGACTCATTTGTCGGCAGAGGTAAAATCATGAAGGGTATGAGAAGGCACGCGAGAGGAAGATACGGACTCATCCAGTATAGGTACTGCCACTACTTCGTGAGGCTGAGGGAAGGCCCGCCCCCCAAACACTACTACCCACCACCAGAGACGGGCCACGAGAAGATGGAGGAGTATATCAAATCCCAACGGTCACGGAGAATCATTCACTCATTGTAGCATGGTCCATCACTGCTTGTCGCATGGTCCAGTGTAATATGGTACAAGTATGTGGTTTTTAATGTTCAGGGCTTAGAAAGAAAATAGCCCCAATTGAGCTTGAGCAACAGTTTCACAACACTGACCTGCAGGGTTGCAGCTGCCTATTTGCAGGTATGCAGACAAATCTTTTTTTTCTAACCACTCTAGAGACTCAGTGAATACATTCAAATACCTTCATCTACACCCTTGAAACATTTTTTATTTTAAAGAAAAAGAAATTGAAAATTGCATAACAAGGAACAATTTCTAATCTGTTTTATGAAGCCTTATACAATTGTATATTGAGATAGAGTGGTCATCTTAGAGAGGGTTCTCTAATCAGGATCCAATGTAATTCCATCTTGCATCTGGCTGGTGTTTTTGCAATTGAGATCACATCGGAAGTGTAAACTGAATATAGAACCGTAGTTTGCGGTAAATATTTTATACATTATATTGACATTGGAAGACTCTTTATGTAGCACTAGAGGAAATGCAAATGACATTAATCTATGACTGCAGTTCAACCAGTGTAAGTATTGGATTCTGTGTTCAAGCCATGTATAATATTGAGCGAGTGTATGTGTGCATGTAAATAAATTAATTTGAAGTAACAGTGTCTTACATTATTTATCACTTCTTTCATTGTTAAAGTAGTATCCGCTTAACTCTCTCCATGTTGGAGGCAATCACAGATGCCATAAAGAGCTGTGCCTAATCCAGCAGGGATAGGGTTAAAGTACTGTAGGCCTAGTTGATATAGTATGGTATCAGAATATTATGAATGTATGATACATCTACAGAAATAGTTTGTCCACTGGCGGGTGGTAGCGCAGTGGTAGAATATTGGACTTTGGAGCCAAAGGTTCCAGGTCCAAATCCTGCCCAGGGGCCGGCATCAGTGTTCACGAAAGTTACCTTTTTGTAGCGATATTGATAGGATGCGGTGTCTGTAGAGTGGCAATGCAGTTATCATCCTTGGTCTTGTCAGTACCAGCCTTTTTTCACAGGTTTATGGATGTTGCGGGATTCCTAATATAAGCCATAAGCCATGATATAAGTGAAAGAATCTTGAAAGCAGTTCTAAACCCCAATGTGTCCACTTAGGAGATAAGGTTTTGTCTTATGAATATTGGAAAACTAAACCTATATTAAAAGCACAAAACAGACAGCTACCTGTATTTGTATATTTGACTTTGTTGCAAAACAAATCACTTTTATTTTCGTGTTAACCTGACTGTTCATGTCTAGACTTCCATTTTATGAAGCATGGAAAAGAAAACTACTAGATCTAGTATATTTCTCTTACCAGATTTTGGACTGGTATACTAGAACAAGAGTATGTAAAACTTTAATACAGTAATTGCGAGTCCCTGAAATAACGCTCATGTAACATGTTAGTAAATATCCATACCATCAGTCTGGGTAGTGGATTCACAACACACAGTAAAAGTAAAAGTAATTTCATTATGTGTAAAGATTGTTATCAATTAGCGATTGATTAATGAGTAAGCATATATATATATATATATATATATATATATAATGTCAAATTTGGATTTATATGTGATCACTGGTGACGAATCAAACCAAATGTTTAATATGGTATTACACATGATGGATAATCTACAATAACTGTAAAACCATTAACATAATGGTACTGACCAATAACAGATTTTGTTGCATGTAATATATGCATGCAACATGTACCTAATTGTCTATCCAGCCAGCTATATAAACTAATCAACTGAGTTGAACATATAAAGCTTCTTGAACACAATTCACAGCCCATGTCTTTACCAACTGTTTGCATTCTCCATTTACCACAACTTTACCCATAATCGAAATAATTATGCACGTGAAAACATTTAAATGTTAAATTTAACATAATCAGGGTGTTCTACTAGTTTATACGAATTGGGGAAATTATTAGTAAGGAATGACAGTATGCATTCTGATAAGTTTCTCAATAGATAAAGGTGTGCTCAACACTTAAAAAATATACTTATGACCCTATTCTAGGTCACATATTACATTGTACTGTGGAAAACATTCATGATTTAATGCAATTGAGCTGATCAACCCATATCTTGAAATTATTTATTACTATTTTACTTTATATTCAATAAAGTAAAATAGTAAAATGTGATTTCAAGAAATAATTTCCCTAAAATATCATTCAATCTCGAAATGTACATTAAATTATTGCACATACTAGTACACGATGAAGCATTGGCACACACACACACACACACACACACACACACAGGCACACACAGGCACCAACAAATAACACTAAATATGTATAAGGGGGCGTAAGTCTATGGAAGAAAGAGTTTGTAAAAGTTGCTGAACCAGGATGTGGTGGTGTGCTCTTAATTGATGGCTGGATCAAAGCGGATGGAGATGGGTACGTCCTCTATCCTTGCCCTGTCGTGTATGTTCCTTCTACTGATGACCTCCTGTACAATCCTGTCCTTGTACTCGCTCCAGCACCTGCTTGTGATGAGGTTGTCCCTGATGGTGGCGTCATCAGGCAGCAGTTCCAAGTACCCTTTTTCCAGTCCTGCTAGGTTCTTCTTCATGGTGAGGAATTTCAACTGTGCCAACTTTAGGTAGATGCACGACAGTGTTCCCACGGCCACGATGTAAGTGTTCTTTATTCCTTTGCCTAGAAATGTTAGTTTTTATATTATGCTCGTATTTTGTGTCCAGGTCTCTTCTGTACGAAACGGAAACGGCGTAACTCTAATGCTGTGTTCACGCGAGGACTTTAAACCTTAAAAAAGGCCTTTAAAAGAATAAATGATTCACCCGGAGGCCACTTTAAACCGGTGTCAAACCAGTTTAACGAAAGCGACCTGAAACCGGCTTAATAAAAATGATGACATTACGAGGGACGGGGCACTATTACGTCATTGAAATATATGCCGTGTGAACTGGCAACTTCATTAACGAAGTCTGTTTCCGTAGACCGTCCCACAGAGACCTGTTTCAAACCGGCGTCAGTGTGAACACAGCATAAGGTAACCGTACCTCCAACCTATTATATCCATATAGACTACACCGTTGCCGTTAATGTTAGAGTTAACCAGTTTCATACAGGATTACCATTGGACTGTCTGCACTTGTATTATATCAGATGTTCGAAGAGGGTTTCAATGTGGCACTACTATAATTAGCTACAGTTCTTTAGCTAAAAAGTGCCCCGTTTACTATTTTCCTATCTATATGGCACCCTCAGCTACAGAGGATTGCAGTAGTATGCATCTACAAAAGTACACTCCAGATCTCAATGCGCTGCGTTAATCACTACGTGTGGCATAAATACACAGCAGAACGAAATCCAGCTAGGAATGGATTCAATAACCATTTTAGTTCATCTCACCATGCTTATTTTCGAAGGAAAATGTTTTTTTTCACACAGTATTTCATTCGTCCCCGATTCAGCTCATAAACCGACACCATCTTGCAGCTATCTTTAGCATCTTGCAGCTATTTTTTAGCAAGAAGGCGTCCGTTGATAAGCGCAATTCGGTGACGAAGTTCATAAAATACTATGTGAAAAAAAAACTTGGAGACATGTATTATGAGTTAGTGTATAGAAGTATAATGGTTAGTGAATTCATTCCTAGCTGGATTTCGTTCTGCTAATACAGTTATTATAGATTATGGTGGTAGCGCAATGGTAGAACGTTGGACTTCGGATACAACGGTCCCGCATCAATGTTCGCGAAAGTTATTTTTCTGATGCGATCGTGATATTATTAGTTGCCAGCATCATTTCATCATACTTTTAAGAAAGCAAACTTGCGAATATCCATGCAAAATGTCGTTCTAACGTGCGAGTCGAGGGCGGCCCCAATGAAGTTACAGCGGTCATGAACTTGAGCATATTTTTGATAATATATAGGATGTGCTGTCTGTACTATGGCAATACAGTTATCGTCCTTGGTCCGCCAGGTTTACGGATTCCTCCTGCCCTAAACTGATAAATTCTTGAAAGGGGCTCTAAACCCCTATTATTAATAATGTATAGATTTAACTATACACGGCGTTTACACATCATTAACTGATTCCAGCATTTGCGTCGTGTTCATTCCCACCTATTGATATGTAGTCGCCTGCCTTCAAGTAAATAACGGACACATTGTGTGGCTTGTTCGTTCCGGACTGGCCCGTTTGACGAGGACAGGCCATTGACATGCGACGGATTGGAGCCAGACGTTTGACCACACGACATCTGCCAGCCAGGATGAATTGGATGATGTTCTGGTCATCTTCCTGGCCAAGTACCAACTGCACGATGGAAGAATGCCAATAGTAGTAAGGTTAATCAAAATGAAGCAAGACCGCGATCATGATAGGGATATATAACATTGCTATTGAAGTCGTCGCATGTCGATAAGAGTCCAGCTGCGGTGTAAAGTAATAGTCACGGACTCAATGAAATAGTGAAACGGGAGAAGCAATGCATACATACTACAGGACTGCGGTAGACCTATTTTTAGGGGCTGGGGGTGAGGTGGGGGTAGGGGGTGGGGGTTATTTTGAACACGTGCTCAAATTATTACTCAATACAAGGAAGGGTGAGGGTTGAAAACTAACTAACTCCTTTACCCGTCGTTAAGGGGGCATAGCACAGTGTCTCATTGTCAACGGTGGCCAAGTAGTCCGTAGAAAAAGTAGGTTGCATACGTTCCATTGTCTGTGCCCTGGTACCTTTGTATATTTAGTAATATGCATGGTATTGTGTTCCAAATGAAGTAGGTTCCACACAGTTTAATTGCAATCAAAATTGATATCACTACACCTGTATGATAGGAAGGCGTATGCATTATCAATATGCAGTTGTTATATTAGGTCAATATTGCTGGTGCATGCTAGCCATGGAGTTGTTGATTTTCACTGCTCGTCTTCCACAGCATTTTGCCAAAATCTGACCTGATTGACCCCCTCTATTTTTCTGTTTATATGAATATTTGGGCCTTTCTGTACAAGTGGGTATAAAGCTAGTACATGCTGATTGAATAGTTTAGCCTCTCGAACTAAGCTGATTTATATGATAAATGATAGTGGAAAGAAACTGTGGTATGCCCCCTTACTTGATGCCTACAGTAGGGAGGTGGTTAAATTGAAATATTATTGCACCTATGTTTTGTTTGTTAACATTTCATTGACAACCTAGAATAGTAACTCTTTCCCTGTCAGACTACTATATAACACTCCATAAAACACTGAAAAAAAAGAGTTGACAGTTAAAGTGTAACAAATGGTTCTAGTATTTCTGATCGAATACTACTTTCCTTCTACTAACCTACTCCTGACATGGATAGAAAAACCTCTGGTGGCTTGTCAGCACCAGCAATAACCGAGGAAAGTGTCTTGGTTGTGACAATACGACTATTCCTTACAGCTTCTTTGAATTCAGGTGTCCATCTGCAAAAGAAAATGATATTTCAAATAAAAGCAAAAACTAGGATCTTTTAAATAGCAAGAGATATGAGGTTACACACTTTGGATGACAAACACATGACTTGTCTGAGCTTTAGGTACATTTTGGGACTAGTGTAGATACTAAATTTAATAGATCTAATAATGTAGAAAGTTCAGTAGTATGGTCTCACGAGTATTATAGTACTCAAGACCAGGGTGGGTCCTGTATAATTATGGTTAATTTGCTTGTACTTGAAGTCTGGCATCACATGTGAAAATAGAAAAGAGAAAAAATTATACCTTTTCATAGGATTTAGTATGTTTTCCCCAGCAAGGCTGACAACGGCTGAACAGCCATTTGGAAGTCCATTTCGACGAAGATCTTTCTGAAAACGGAATATATTCCTATCAATGATATCATGTAACATTGTTTATATGAGTATACACTGCTCATATGCCAGAGTACTATCAACAGTATTATCAAGCATTTTTAAGCGGCTAGTCTATTCTATAGATTCGTTGTATGGGTGAATGATTCTTGACGAGACGAAAAACAATAAATCACTCCCACTATTCTATATATATATATATATATATTGCAAGCACCAATGAATACTTTGATGGATATTATGTGTTGTATAAGTATATTTATTTACAATTATCTTGTGCTGCCACCAACACATAAAGAATCTGATTCATTATGTTAACGATATACATGTTTTCAAGTGAAAGCCAAAATAACAGATGTTTTACCCATGTAATGAGTCCAGGGCCAGGTTGTCTAGATACATTTGTCACTGTATATCCATTCTCAACAAGGAGTTTTCCCAAGTGCCTGCCAATAAAGCCGCTACCGCCACCTGAAGTAGATAGGAAACAAGCATTTACTGATGTTTACCGGTCAACACACCTTAATTACTCAAAGGTCATCATTATAGCCTTGCATTCTGCTCCATTGTTTTTTAATTGATATATTTGATATCAGACAATATACTTCATCCAAATTGCCATTCTACATTCTAATTATGCCATTACGTTAAAAAATGTGTGCAGTCTTGCTATCAATTGTTTTATGCACTATGCATGTGCAATGCAAATGGCAAATGACAGAAATCTAAATCAACAATGCATTGGAGGATTAACAATTAAAATGAGTTTGTTTGGCTTCCAAATTTACGTTATTATCTCTTGTGTACTATGTTTAAACCCACCCACACCAAAATAAATATCTTTCCAAAAACTCTTGAATGGTGAGCAAATGTCTTTTTGGAGTGGAAGATAGCACAGTGCAAGTGGTAGACTGTCAGACTTTGGAACCAAATGTCCTGAGTTCAAACCTGCTTTAGTTGGCATCAATATTTACAGAAGCTACCTGTATCAAAATAATCATGTTAGGATGCGTTGCCTACGACACTAAAGAGTTACCATCGCAGATTTACTGCAACCGTCAACACTGCAGGCGTTGCATGTTTCATTCTGTCATAAACTGACAAGCCGTGATATGTGTAGATTAATCTTGAAAGAGACCAATCAAACAACTATTGAAAGACTAAGAGGCCATTCAAATAACAACAAAAACAAAACAATTGTTGGTGTCTATGGAATTAGTCTAAACTTGATTTTCTAAGTCTTTGTTATTTTCTTCACTTCAATAACGTTTACTGAATGCCCCCACCTATCAAAACTCTCATTGTGTATAAATGTCAGCGAAATTAACTGTTGGTACGCTCGTCAGTTATTCGTGAAGCATAAACATGCAATACATCGTCTGCATTGCGACCTTGAAGCACCTGCACTTCCGGTTTTTAAAACACATGTCTGCCTGACAACTACTTATATTTATGGAATCTACATTGCATATTTCATGGAATTTATCTGGGATAATTACACAATTCATTCAAACCAATGCGTGCGAAAACATGTTTTAAAATTAAAATGTACATATCATCCCTAACAACAGGCTTTCTATTTGAGGAAATATATGCTTTTAGATCTATATATTTGTTGTCAATAATATGCGCACGCATAGGCCCACTTGTACAAAAACTTCCGGTTATCAGCCAAGGGCGACTTGAGTTCTGTTTTGTTTTACGTAAGGATAATTTGTTTGTCATTATTGTCACACTATGAGTTCCTTAGACCGTATATTTGTACATTATACAGACTCCTTCAAAAATTGTTTTTCCATCTTCAGTGTTGTTAACCAGCTGTAACCGGTGTGCTGGTCAACATCTGTCAGTTTCATTATTTATCTCTTAATAATCATCGATTGGGGATTCTTCTAGAAAGAAAGCTAAAAGTGAATATATTACAGCTTTTTAAAATGTTGTTAACCATTTTACCATGTTTACCAACTTATGTTTGTGGTTATTGGTGGAATATTGGTTGACGTCTAGATCTATACAATATCGTCCGGTTACCAGTTTTCGAACGACACCTATTTCCTATAATTTGTATTTCACGGATCTATCGCGTTATAACGAGAGATGTTTTGTAATCAGTAATACAGGTAGATCATTCTCAAACAATTTCTAGAAACATCGGTGAAACTACAACTTAAAATTCTCCAATTTCAAACTAAACGTGTGAAAGGAGTTGATGGTATATAGTAGAAAATGCATCTGGATTATAAATAACGAATAACACTTAAACAGAATGCCCTATGCCTACGGAGAGAGAAAAAAGTCGTCTGCTTTCATAAATGATTGGTGGCACAAGTGTTAAGAAAATACCCAGTTCTACCAAACTGGGAAATCACTGTGACTGCGAATCAGAAAGATTGAATACAGGTCTGTGATTCCAATACAGATATGCAGTCAAATTGATCTACACTATCTATGGCTGGGTATTGGTGGAACAAATCCGATACAATATGTATTTCGATACAGCTCACTTATACATGATAAGTACTATGATACACAACATTTTTATGAAATTAGTATTTGACTTCATTCAGTTAGTGTATACACTGAACAAATGACATTGAACTAATTTAAACACTTGCTGAATACTGTATTTCATAATTTATTTACAGCATACAAAGACACAATGTTCAGAAACACAACCAACACTGTAATATAATGCAAAATGAATAGTTTTATACGAAACTATTATACAAAATATAGTGATGATAATGGCTGACATACTAGTATAATGGCAAACTTACAATAGTTACGTTTCAGAAGTATGATAATATTACATGTAAACAGTATCCATATTAAGTGCATGTTATGAACCGTAAATAATAAAAGTAAAAATAAATTATCGTACCAATACGTGTATGGTACTATTTCGGTATATTGTATCAGCAGCAAATACTGGCATGAACTGGTATATTGATCCAGCTCTAGCGCTTACTTTATCGAAAACCGGTAATCGGAGGATAGCCATACTTTTATTTAATTTTTAATTTTTAGATGGCTTGTATATCGATATGTTGTTTTTTAAGTTATCTTTTGGGTTTTTTTAGGGATAGATTTATGCAAGCAAAGAGGATGTCACAGCCCCCTCTCATTTTTGACCAATTTGGTTGACAAAAAATCTATCACAATTCCAGACACCTAGGCTTTGATCTAGTAACCAAATATTTGTTTGTAATGATAGCTCTTGTACTTGTAGCCAACTACCATTTTGAGTAATACAGAGTAATTATCACAAAAACTGTATAAGTTATTATTTAGTTGCCAAATTGATGCCTAGATATTTGTGCAGTTATGAGATGCATTTTGCGACCGAGATTCGGCTGAATTTGGTATAATAAGGTGGTCAGGAATTGCAAGTATTGAAGTAGAAGTGATCTCCACCTTTCCCAACTTATTTTTATTTTTAATAATTTCAGTCTTTGCCATTCCTATTTGTTGGTCAATCGAAAATATTTGGAATTCCTTGTAAATTTACAAGGAACCTTTACAAGATTTTAATACAATGCTCCATGTTCTGAAACCTCACTAGAGTATGCTTTGGGCACTTATCATGCTTATTGCCATGAACAAAATATATTTACAAGTAATATGTACCTAATTAATTTTTTTGGACTATCTTCCGCTGTTTTCAATAGATTTCTTATGCAAAGAAGGCCCATACTATGCCATTTGTGCTCACATAGTAATGATAGATAATAATAATGATAAAATTATGTGCTATTTATTGAAGGCTAGATCTAACAGGTTTTCCTTTTTCTGTGTTGTCGCGTATGGCATCTCGCTGTGACGTACTCACCTGTTTCCGTGTTTGTAGGCGGAACTAGAAAGATAATAATAATAAATAAATTATGCATTTATATAGCGCTACTTATCCAGATATAATCCCTGCTCAAGAGCAAAGATGCCAGCTGTGCTACTGGAGAGGATTCCACTTCCAAGTCTCCAGACGTACACAACCGTCACCGCCCTCCTTCTGGCCTGTGCCCTGTTCTACGCACACCAGACTGTCATATCTGAGCCCTCCAGTAGCCCAGAGCCATACCCAGCTCCAAGCGAAGACGCCACTAGTGATGTGCCAAATATTGACGACAGTGGTGGGATCAGTAACATTGATCCGTGGAACTTGACGCATCCGTACGACTCGTATGAGTGGAACTTTGCTTATGTTATGACAACACAAGCATGGTGTGTCTGGGTGAGTGGTCAACATTGACTGCTTAATGTATTATTTTAGCAATTAAAAGTAGTTTATGGTCAAATTGTTTCATGTAACGTAAACAGGGTGAAAGGGGTACAACCCAGCATTGGATATTTATGTGCTTGACCCCTCATGACACAGAATTTAATATATTACCCCTTTCCATACACATGATAGATCTACATTATTTTTAAAAAAATGTTAACCTAAATTAATTAATTTTATGTATTTATTTATTTTATATGAGCTATTATGAGCAGTTTGTCTGACTAGATCTATTGCTTTTTGTGATGGCTAAAGGAAAATTTATTTTATTTTCCATACTGGGAATTTTATGTTGTGTGTATTATTATCATGTTTTATTTGAATGTATTTCAGACATTGGTGAACACAGCCTATTGTTGTCTGATTCTGATTGGAAAGGTTATCCAGTACATTGTGTTTGGAGAGCTCAGAGTCAGTGAACAGCAGGTAAGAATTGCTGAGTTAGCATTGTGTAGTTGTGACAGATAATTTTTTTACTTCACTGATAACCTTTTTTTCACATTTTAATAGAAAATAATTCTTTCATTACCAACAATTTACTAGCATGTTTCAAATACTAGTATTGTCAGATGACAGTCTATTATTATCCTTGATGAATACATTATTTACCGTATTATGAGTGCTTCATCTGATTTTGAACTTCTGTGAAAGCTAGGAGATATACTAATGACATAATTTCCATATTGGGAAGCTGGGACGTTGTTTTGTCAGGCATGGCAATTTTCTGCAGATCTGCAAAATTCGCTGATTTATTTGTCCAGGAATTGATTTTGGCCCTGGACTTGGCTTGGGGCCTGCAGCCCGGGTTTGTTTTCCACTGAAATTACAATTGTCTGTAGCAATGCCTTGTTTTGTGTATTATCATGTGTTAATTGCTGAACTGGTATTTAACCCTCTCCCTGCTGGATTAGGCACAGACAGCGCTTTAGGGCATCTCCAGTTGCCTTCAGCATGGAGAGAGTCAATTTCCAACCTGTTTACTTTACCAGCACCTGAAGGACAAGTTCTGGAACTTCGTATTCTACAAGTTCATCTTCATATTCGGGGTGATGAACGTGCAGAGCCTGGAGGAGGTGGTGCTGTGGGTGGCTTGGTTCAGCATGCTCGGCTTCTTCCACCTCCTCACACAGCTGTGCAAGGACAGGTTCGAATACGTAAGTCACGAACACTTGCAGAAAGCAGAGCTTCATCTCTCAGTATAGCTTTTCTATGGACGTATTAGCACATCCATACTTAATCATGTTCTTATTCACTTGTAAAATTTGACATACAAAATATATCCATTGATGTGAGTGCCATTTCCACAAAATGATCGTAGCGCTATGAAAGTCGTAACTGCTATTCATCGACATGGAGTTATGACTCTCGTAGCATCAAGATTGTACAGTGGAATACTGATATTAAATATTATACTTCTATGATAGTCCTTGTCAGGGGCAGTTGTTTTCGATTTAAAAAATGTTTTCATGATATTTATTTTGATGCACTTTAACCCATAACATTGTTAAATTTTTATTATTTTCTTTATCAGAAAAACAATAATTCACTCACTTATTAGAAAAAATATTTCTCCGATGTCTTTGACAAGGACTATGCTTCAATTAAGAGTATTGTACACTATGTACAATTTCCATATTCATTTAGCAACTAACAAAATTATTAACAGTTTTGTGTTCTCTTCACCTCCAGCTGTCATTCTCGCCCACCGTGTCGTGGTACTCTCATGCCAAGCTGTTGTTCCTGCTGTGGGTGATCCTGATGTCGTGCGGCAACCTGCTGCTCATGTGTGTGTATGTCGGCATGCACCTCGGCCTGTCCATCCTGGCCTTCATGGCTGCTGAGGTAGGCTGGTCATTTGGCTATGTGTACTTCATTACATTGCATTGAGGCTCAGAGTACTGGGAGTCAGTGGTAAAACATCAGGTCACGAAATTACGATAACCTTTCGAGTACGATTTCGTCACATGGGTGAAATATTCCTGCTGCAACGTAAATCACTAGTTATTTCATTTTTTCGATGCCAACGGTTCCAGTTTTAAATCCTGCCCCAGGGGCCCGGCATCAGTGTTCACGAAAGTTACCTTTCTGACGAGATATTGATAAGATGCGACGTTTGTAGAGTGGCAATGCAGTTATCATCCTTGGTCTTGTCAGTACCAGCCGGTGCTCGCAGATTTACTGCAAAATTCAGCACATTTGCGGGTTTCTTCCTGCCCTAAACTGACAAGTCATGATATAAGTGAAAGAATCTTGAAAGCGACAAAGCCCAGACATCATGCCTTTAACAATATAAAGCATTAAATCAATAAATGAACAACATTATCCAAACCCTAATTTAAAAAAGATTTTAAAAATTACATAAAATTGTAACATATTATTTTCATATTTGATTGTCTTATTACATGGTTGTGCATATGTTGAATGACAAATTCATTTTTTTCACAGTGTCTCCTTCTTGGAATAAGAGCAATGTATGTTGTCACAAGGTAAGAAATAATAATTTGTTATATAATTTATTACAATATCGTATTAACCAAGATATATAATTAATGTTAAGAGGCACTATTCATGCTGTTAGACTTATATTTGACTCAATGTTTTGCATATATTTTTTCACCTAGTTTTTTTTATACACTTTAGTTTATTTTTCTATAAATTGTCAATGACAAAGATTTACAATAATGGAACAGAACATCAGACTGGACAGCTACCTTATATGCTACAACTTATTGTTCATGTCTTGTCAGTAGGGTCACGTATGGGTGAAAGATTCCTGCTGTGACGTAAAACAATAAATCACTCACTCACTTGTCAGTAGGTACACTTTAGTATTTGTCTGTAAATTGTCAAGCACGATGATTGGCAAATAATGGATAATGATGTCAACCTCAGCAACGACCTGTATGATATGTCATCGCGTATGGGTTAAAGATTCCCGCTGCGATATAAAACAATACCTCATATACTATAAGATTGCCAAATAATGAACTCGGATATCAACCTCAGAAACCACTTGTATGATATGACATTGCGTATGGGTTCAAGATTCCCACTGCAATGTAAATAATAATGTTTTAGCTCACTTGACACTTCGGCAAAATTAATATTTCTTCTGAAATAACATCGACATTCCTACCATACTTCCCGGAGTACCAAATGATTATGCAGAAACTGATTTTTTTTTATAACTATTTAACTAAAAGCAACATTTCCAAAATTAACAGTTAAAAGATAAAATAATTTTGTTTATATTTAAGTAACACCTGCTCTCCGCAAACCTCCATGTACTGTTTTTTTCCAGTGTCTATTGGGTCGTATTGTAATTATTGTATGTGAGACCGGGAGACATGTTCAGATAGCCATTAAGTTGGCTGTTCATGGATCCCGTAAGTTTTCAAATAAATATTGTTAAAACATTATTTTTTTAAAGGTAGGAAAGTCCTACACACTGTATGAAATCTCCCACAATGTATGATTGGCAATTAATGGATAAGGATGTCAACCTCAGCAAGCACTTGTATGATATGATCTATTGGTGCTGTGTTTAGGTACGTGATTCACCTGTGGGACATGAGTAAGGAGGGTGTGTGGGAGAACAGGTCACTATACGTCTACTACACAGAGCTGGTGTTTGAACTGGCCGCACTGTCCATCGACTTCTGTCACCATCTGCACATGCTGGTAGGTCCACTCATGCTGTACATTAGGCTACATTATATACAGATACTACAGAAAGTGTGGGCGTTGGCAGACAACCCTATCAGACACACATATCAGAAATCAAAATTTACAGAAAATAAGGTTTAGCAATAATTTTAACTGCTAATATTAATATTAATTTTGTTTCTTTTATATAGATATCTACAATATTCATCAAATTGAAAAGCAACCCAGAACATGAAAGCATCTCTAAACCTCAATTTAGATTTTAAAAAAATCTTTTTAACAATAGATATTTAAATTTAAAACATTTATCAAATTGAAAAGCGACCCAGAATATATTTAATATAATTTTTCTACATATGCATCAGTCTTTACTACATGATTTACAGTTAAGATAGTTATTGCATGTTCTCATCCCATTATATACAGATTACTGAAATACTGTAGAGTAAATTTGAAACTACCATTCACTTTTTTATTACTGCGATGTCAATCGAGTCCATTTATTACATAAACTTAGTTGTATGTGGGTGAAAGATTCCGGCAGTGAAGTTAAGCAGTAAATAAATATATGATATTATATTTACTCCATATTACATCGTGTTAACAGTTGTGGGGCAACATATTCCTGAGTATGGCAAGTCTGGTGATCTGCATGCAACTACGCTACCTGTTCTACGAGTTCCAGAGACGTGTCAAGAGACACAAGAACTACCTGAGAGTGGTCAAGAACATGGAAGCCAGGTAATGCAGGTGGCACAATGGTAGAACGTTGGACTTTTGAGCCAAAGGCACCCGGGTTCAAATCCCATCCCCCGCATCAATATTCGCGAAAGTTACCTTTCCGACATGTTTATTATGGGATGCACTGTCTGTACTGTGGCAATGCAGTTATCATCCTTGATATGTCACTATCAGCTAATGCTCGCAGGTTTAATTCATTGGTAGAACGTTGGACTTTGGAGCCAAAGGCTCTGGGTTCAAATCCCGTCCCAGGAGCCTGGTGTCAATGTTCGAGAAAGTTACATTTCCGACGCAATCATGATAGGATGTGCTGTCTGTACTGTGGCAATGCAGTTGTTATCCTTGATCCATCAGTATCAGTTATTGCTTGCAGGTTTACTGCAACATTCAGCACTATGAATGTTGGAGATTTCCTCCTGCCCTAAACTGACAAGCTGTGATATGAGTGAAAGAATCTTGAAAGTGGATCTAAACCTCCAATTAAAAAAAAAGACGAAAAAGTATATGAACTGATGTTAATGAATTTCGTTCCAATATGACACATGGTCATGGTGGTTTTTCAGCTTCACAATGGCGACTCAGGAAGATCTGGAGAAGAACGCTGATGACTGTGCTATATGTTGGGAGAAGATGGAATCGGCCAAGAAACTGCCATGTGGGCACCTCTTCCACAAGTGAGAACAAAATTCAAACCATCCTCCAGTTCACACATCAATTAATTAATAGCCGAAAATACTTTCCTTTTAACCGTAAAGATGCAAACACCCCCTTTTTATTTAGTTATTTTACAATTATTTATTCAACAATAGATAATTCATGTGAACATATAATGTGCATTTTTGATGCTAAAGATAAAAACATCTATTTTTGTGTGTGGAAATTTTACAATTATTTGTTCAACCCTTCATCATTTATGTGAACCTATAACATGTATTTTTCTTCAGTTCGTGTTTACGATCCTGGCTGGAGCAAGACACATCATGTCCGACGTGTCGCACATCACTGAGCGACGGTCAACAGGAGGCCAGACATGCACCACCAGGTGGCGTGCCAGAGCCCGGGAACAATGGGCCACCACCTGCTCCTCGGCCCAACCAGGCCACCATCAACCACTTCTTTCATTTCGATGGTGGGTATACTTTTAAAATGTTTATGAAACTTGTATGATTTCTTTTCCTCCTCATTCAAACAGATTTTCCCCCCCACTATTTTGAAATTGCACTTTTGTAATAAAAACATTTTCTGGTATTGTTTGTAGGTTCTCGGTATGTCAGCTGGCTGCCCAGTTTCTCCGTGGAGGTCACGCACACTAATCTGATGCCAGGGCAGTTACAGGCTCAGGTGCAGACGTCACAGTTGGACAACATGGTATGTGCTGCGTTCCTATCACTAGATTGTCAGCTTGTTGTATACTTCTAACCATCCCAAGTTTGAACCAAATTCTGTGAGATTTGCCGTCGATGTTCACAGAAGTTAAATTTCCGACGTGATCATGACAGGATTCACCATCTTTCCTGTCACAGTGCAGTTATCAAAATCCTAATGCAAGCAAACCATACTAAATACCAGTCATCTCATTCTATCCTCTTGGCGAACATTATTTTTTCCAAAGTTATTGTATACTCTTGGCAAACATAATTTTTTCCCCATTCATCTTCATTGTGTATGATCGAAAGACATTAAGTAATACATCACTCACTCTTATCCGTATAATGTTACAATAGTTTCAATACATCACTCACTCTTATCTACGTAATGTTACAATAGTTTCAATGAAGCACAGCTACAGCTGTAATCAATTATCCAAAGAAATCTTGTCTCGGACAATGGATTGTTTTAGCAATCACATATCTGAATAAACTATAAAAATCTGCATTGCATCATTGTTTAACCTTCTCCCTGCTGGATTAGGCACAGGAACAGCCATTTAGGGCATCTCCGGTTCCCTTCAGCATGGAGAAGGTTAAAGATGTGTATTCCTAATGGATTTGAGAATGTAGACAGTGTATGTTGATAGTGCAACTAATCCAGTGTTACCAATGCTATGAGGGGTTTGTTTCAGGCACGTCAGGTTCAAGCAGTATTTCCAAACATGCCTCTTGCGGCAATCCTTAATGATCTGGCAGCAACACGCTCAGTAAATTCAACAGTAGACAACATTTTGGAAGAAAGACTGGTACCACCCCCGGTGAGTACATTTTAAAGACTAGCCTACATTCCACCAGAACCAGATGAACATGGAAACAACATTAAGCCACGAGTCTCAGCATTATTGCATTTTGACAAGTCGCATCTTTGGTCTACCAACAGGTGCCAGTCCTGAATAGACCCAATGTTGACAGTGACACTGCTGATCCTCAGAGTATGCAGGTATGTATTGATGTACCTTATAAACTGTTCTGTTTAATCAAAGTAATTCAATATAAATAATACATTTCTTCAACAATGACTTGTAGCTTTAAGTATACTCATGAAAATTTCCTTAAAACTCCATATCACATAAACTAACTCTCCGCATCTCGTGCCTCCAGCAGCAAGTAGCAGAACCCTCCGTTAAACGCATACAGCTGATGAGCAATGATGTGGCACCTGACCAAGGGGCAGATAACCAGGATGGCGACGGTGTCGATCCACTGCTAAACGAAGCAGCCGCTCCAGTAGTTAGTAGGCAAAGGTAGTTATAACTGGCTCACCAACACATCGATACCAAATGCATCTCTGAATGAATGAATGAATGAATTATTGCTTTACGTCGCAGCGGGCATCTCTGAAATGACATTTTATATTTGGTTATTATATTATTATAAAGAATACTTCAAGATCTTCTTTTACGATTTGTTTCATGCTTCTAGGCTGCGCTTAGTAACTAACCAACATGCAGTCATGGATAGGTATACCAAAACCACATCAAACACTTTATATAGAAAGTACATAATTGATGTTTTTTGCTAGGTTGGCGTGACTCGATACTCGATAAGTTGTACATGAGCTATGTATTTCAAACATCAGACTAACATGAAATAACTGAAGGAAGATTGTTACAACTATGCCAGTATTGTGTGGTGATATTGAAGACTGTATTTTATTTTGTATAACACTGCTTTGATTTGTTTCACAGTGAGGAAGTAGCATCACCACTTGGAGGGAGATTTTCAAAATCAGCCTCAGAAAGGATGACAATTTTAAAAGAAAGAAAAAGTAGTATGGTTGATCAAGCCAGAAAGTGAGCTTTTGTACAACACTTGCTTATTAATTATTATAAAGATATGATGCAACATTGATATATCAATATAAAAAATTGTAGGGTATAGATCTAAATTTAGATCGTACAACCTGCATTTATATTTGAATATCTGAGTTAATATTAGTTCTATGGAATCTGGTAAAATATTTCTTTTGCAATTGTCTGTAGATCGGACTTTTGAGATGAAAGTGCCGTAATCATTGAATTCTGCAATTGTTTCATTTATCGGAAATACCTTCATAATAAATGCCACTTTATAGAAAGTTTTTGCCTATAGATAATTTTGCTGCCTTCTTTTCTCTATAGGAAATACCTTCATAGGAGACGCAATTATCAAGAAAGTTCCAACGACAATTCCAAGAAAAGTTCATCTGACCCAAGGTTGCGCCAACGGGAGGTCATGTTTCTAGCAGCACAGCGGAGATTAAACTCAACACATTATACCAGTCCTAGCTGATAAGCTTTTTATATCGCCATGCTCAAACTTGTAAATATGTACAGAGAATCCAGAGCATAATATGTGATAGGCTGAGAGAGAGAAAAAGGTTTGTTTTATGTAGCCATACCATATTATTTTAATCATGTTTAGAGAGGCAATATTTATGAAATCTTCAAATTCTTGTATTAAAACATGAAGAATTATGATTGATGATGTTTATAGGGTTCCTGAAATTTGTTTTTAACTAAACATTGCTAATAACCAGGAATTTGGAAATTAATAAACAGTGGACCCTTGCTGATCAGTGTGGTCTTGTGTCTGGCTCCAAATTATTTAGTAAGATTTTTTTTCAAACTTGGAACTACAGATCTGGCAATAAACATCACGTGCAATGATTGTCTTATGATTTAGCTATTGTTAATGAATACGCATGTTGTGAATCCTTTGTTGTGTACTTGTATTAAACGACTGATGTAAATATGTTGATTGTACTAAATTGACTCAAAATGTAAATTACTTATCTACCATTGGTAATATGAATAAACAAGATAATTGAGAAGCTGTATTTTCATCTTTTAATATTATATGTTAAAAAGAATACATTTTCTCAGAAAGCTTGATTTTATGAATATTCAGACTTACCATAGATTATGGTGTGAAAATCAATTCCTTATGAAATACAAGAGCGGGTGGATATGTTATCAGATGTTATTAATCGGTTTAAAGTACATATATGCAAATTCAGTTGGTTTCAGGCCTTTTGTTTGAAACTTTTTTCTTCCAGCAAATGAAAATGTACATTTTACATCATCCTCGAACCCCAGGGGTACTTTATTGTTTCACTTCATATGGTACCTCTGGCACACATCTAAAATGAAATTCGCAAACAAGTTGACCTGTTTAGGAGCTAAAAATAGAACCATTATGCAATACTATCAGGAGTGATTGGATGAATTTTACACCAAATTCATTGGGAAAATGATTTCATTGGTTGGCCGTTTGTGCAAGTTTTACTATAGATGTGAGCCAGTGGTACCACGTGAAGTGAAACAGAATTATAAAGTACAGGGCAAGGATGATTTTACATGTGATGTTGTGGTTCCACCCCTTCCAAATTGTAATATGAATTTGTGTCAAATTTTATTACAATATTGTCATTTTTCAGAATGATACATTGAATGCATACAATCACATCTAGATTCTCTCATAAAATAGATTTAATTTGTCCACAAATGTTTTAATTGACCAGCTACTCATTCCATATTAGTTATTTTCATATTTATTTTCATCAGATATGGATAAAAGATTCCAGCTGCGATGTGTAAAACAATAAATCACTCACTCTGTCATTCATATTTACTTGAATTCTTTTAGAGAAGTAATATATACTATTAAAACTATTTGATAAGCAAACGGAAATTCCCTTGCTCACAACACACCCTCTAATACACAGCACAGTAGGGAGTGCAGCTGGAATATTTCAGTTTGGCAGGGAAAACAAACAAGACAATACCAGCTGGTGCTCACAGGTTTACTGCAACATTCAGCACTGGGTGTTGCAGGTTCCCTCCTTCCCTAAACTGACAAGCCGTGACATAGTGAAAGAATCTTGAAAGTGGATCAAAACCCAAATTAAAAAAACCAAAACAAGATAGGTTTCATTCCAATATGTATGAAAAGGGGTGCCTCCCAATTGTAGAGCAGTGAACATATATTTGGAGGTACAAAAGTGTTATGTTGACACAAAAACTAATTTAGTCCAAAATGATTGTGATTGTGTGCCTTTAATTTATCAAATTGTTTTGCATTTTGTTTCATTCTGATAAACTATTATGTTGTTCACCATTTGTATCATATATTTGTTCTTGAAAGAGAAATATGAATTTTATATTTATTTACCTGTTGGAAGTTTCTGGTAATATCAAGTGTTTCTGTGAATGTTGAATAAAAAAGTTGCCTTCGTGGAATTGTTTATCTGTAGTATTTACGGTGATATTACTTTCAAATGCAGACACATAGTAGTATGTGAAAACTTAAGTCGATTAATTGTAATTAAATGTACTTTTTATTATTATTTTTTAATTAGGGTTTAGAACCGCTTTCAAGATTCTTTCACTTATAATACTTATATCACGACTTGCCAGTTTAGGGTAGGAGGAAAACAACAGCATCCGTAGTGCTGAATGTTGCAGTAAACCTGCGAGCATCGGCTGGTACTGACAAGACCAAGAATGATAACTGCATTGCCACAGTACAGACAGCACAACCTACCAATATTTTGCAGAAAGGTAACTTTCGCGAACATTGATGCCGTGCCTCTGGGGTGGGATTTGAACCTGAAACCTTTGGCTCCCAAGTCCAACGTTTTACCACTGCACTACCACCTGCCACCTGTCTAACGTTCTACTACCTACCTCCCAATTAAATGTACATAAATCTGTACATGAGAGAAACCAGTATATTATTCATCTTAAAAGGCAGTGGTTTTCTACACCAAAGCCATCAGTCTTGCATCAATATTTCTTCATCTTTACATGTTAATGATCAGCATCCTTTTTTTGTAAATGAATTGTGGTTTAGAACCACTTTCAATGTTATTTCGCGTCGTCTCAATTTACCATTATGGCATGAGGAAACCTGTAGTGCCTTGCCTGTTGGTACTGACAAACCAACTGCAAGTATAATGACGAGTTTAACATCACTGCAGAAATCTTTCACGCATTCGTTTTTATCACACAACCCACTAAAAATATTCTAGAACGAGGCTCATGGTGCATATGCAGGAATTTAAGAGTTATCTCCCTTCAATTTATATGTACTTTCAGTGCTTTGCGGTAGACTTACGGCTGGCTGTTAGATCCACGAGTACCACAGTGTAATAAACTTTAGCCTGAACAAAGCACTTACTTTGATGAAGGCATATATATATGGGTTACAAGTAAAATAAACTAGACACTATTGTATAGTATTCTAAATGTGGTCGTGATAGAGGGACATCTGAGCAACTATTGGGAGATGTTTTACTAAACCTAAACATATATGCATTGAAAATTGCTAAATTGATTTATTATCCTTGTTTACATGAAAAACGTACAGATGTCTACGACTGCTTGCAGTACTCATATGGACAACTTATTTGTATGGAGGAAATTATGGAAAACTTGTGAACTAATATAGGAAACCAAAGTTGTGTGCAACAACAAAAAACTGAATTCTTACTGTAATAACAAACCGATATATCCATACTTTGAATAACCAACTTAATTGTGTTTGCTCTTCACAAATTATGTCATTAGGATAGTGGCATCACAAATATACGGCAATACTAATTATTGCTCTTCAAATATATTTTTTTGGTGCATGTATTCAATAGTACTATACCATATACATTATGTTATTAGTGCTCTCCCTGCTGCAGGCAGATGAGGTTGCCATTTGTGTCCTTGTCATTGACTGCTGAAGGCATACGAGGTTGCCCAATCATGTGCAAAAAAAACCTCATTGAATATTCTCTCAAAATAATAGATAATGACAATAAAAATGCACTGGTCGATAGATATTTGACTAATTAAATGCGTCATTAAAATTTATGTATGACGACGCCACAATATCTACATGGTTGTCTTCTTCATCATTAGTATGTAGCATCAAATAAAATGCTAAACCGCAGGAAAATTATGTTTCCAGCGAGATCTAAAAATATCCCTGAGTTTGGTGGTTTTGTAATACTTGTGTGCCTGTTCAGATTACTTTCTGACCGTTGCTAATGTGAACATCTCCCACAACTGCATTTAGAATACACCATCTAGTTTGGCTTGCAACCATGCAACCAACCCATATGCATGTATATGCCTTCATCAAAGGTAGGGCTTTGTCGAGGTTAAACATTTATTCCACTGTGGTACTCGTGGATCTAACATATTGAGATGTAACACAGCTGTAGCACTGAAGGTAGATACAAATTGAAGGGCATTAACTCTAAATTATTATTGACCATGAGCCTTGTTATCATCAGTCTATGGCTGCCGCGTGATAAAGGAGAACATTTGCCACGACCTACAGCACGCTATCATGATGGCATCAGAAAAGGCAACTTCTGTGACCCGAGTTCCCAGGGAATGGTTCGAACTTGGGACCTTGGCACCAAAGTCTGATGATCTACCACCTGCCCCGGTCATAAGTTTTCACAAGACATAATCACAAGACTAAAATGTACAGTTTTATTGGATGTGTACAGTGTGTGTTAAATACGAACATCTGTCCCCTCCCTCCCGATGGTTGTCTCCCTTGATGATGGAAATGATTGGCAGCACCTCCATGTCAACTGAAACAAGGAATTTGTGGCAAACATGAATGAATGAATGAATGGTCTTTACTTCCTCCAAATGTTCGGAGAGTATTAATTACAAAAAGAGAAAAAAAATCAATCAATCATATTGAATGTACAGATGTGGTAGGCAAACATATTACAGACATAGTATTGATTGCAGGTTCCATGAACTTACGCATTTAGCTGGAACATGTATGGTTAGTGCCCACTCATCAAGGGACATAGTATTTACAATTGGTGTAATTACTCCAAGTATTGTTAATAGTAGGATTTCATCCTCTTCACATTCCTCAAATTTAACGCAAAATAACATTTAAACTATCAACAACAACAAAAATACAGTTCAGAATACACTACTGTACTTCCATCACAAGTAAAATAGAATAAAAAGTGACACCAAAATGTATCTTCTGAACTTACCCAATGAAATTTATGACGACTAAATGTAGTACAATATGAGCAAAAACAAAATCTGCAAATGCTCGTTCTGGGCTGATTCCAATAAAGTCGATTTTATTCTGTGGATTTACTTGAAGCCTCAGGCAAACTGCAAGAGAAAAACAATGTCAAATTACTCATTGGTCGATAATCAAATTGAACAACTATAGTACATTACGTTTGGTGGATAATCAATCTAGTACAACATAACATACAATCACAAATAAGTGGACTGAATTGGAATTATGGCTTTTGTTCGTCAAGAAATCTCTTCCCTACTTCCAACAGTAAAATGGTTCACTCACACAAACAATATTGGACATTGTCATCTTCAAATTGTATACCTTTAACCCTCCCCATGCTGAAGGCAACCAGAGATGTCCTGAAGAGCAGTGCCTGTGCCTATTCCAGCAGGGAGAGGGTTAAATACAATAAACACAAAACAATTATCATGGTTGCAGTTCCAGTGTTTCTCAAGACTATGATTCTATCTTCCTTAGTGGAACAAACATGCAAAAAGTATCCTTAGTCAATTAGACTTGTTTGCACACATTTTACATCTGTTCAACAAATTACTTCTGGATTCTTAGGAAAGAGTTGTTAACTTTGTAAGATATGTATACAGGGTTGTAGTGAAATGGTTCGTGAATTGATCAGTTGTATTCTCCACCACTTGTTTATTTATGAATTGCAATCACCAATTTGCCACTGCGACATGTTCTCATTCATGTGTCTACTGTCAATGGGCATTAGGTATGCAGGGTTTCAATCTAGGGCCACGCCCTGTGCCAATAGCGCACATCTTTCGCGAATGGTGCATGCTTTTTCTCAATGCGGGGCCTGTGGCCAGTATTGTAATTTGCTTTCTGAGTTTCTGACTGTTTAGGAACATCACTGTTACTTCAGCAGCAAACACATTAATCTTGAAACATTTCTCTCTACACAAGCTATAAAGGTGATACTGTAAAACAATATATTTGCATACTTCAGTTACATGCACAAGTTTATTTGAACGAAATAATAGTCTGCACGAAAACTGAAGCCCTCGTTTACGGAGAATTCGCCAGAGACATCTTGAGCAATGAATATACTGAATATAATTATGGTTGTAAAAGCATTGTGCACAAGGCAATCTAATAATGGGTCGTTTCACTGTTACTTGGATTTATCTGGTATTGAGGGTATAGGTTGATCTACTAGGTATGTAGGTAGGAATGTATATTATATCTTTATGGACAAAATACTTTGCAATTTTGATGACCCAAATTCAGATGATGGGTCATTTGACACATCAGCTTCTTTTCCTAGATGGAACCCTGAAGTATGCATAGCAATTGTACAAAAATAAATAAAATGTAAAACATATTTGCCTTAATATAGTATAATATAATAAACATGACGACTAAATATAAATTACCTCCAAGCACAAATGACCCAACGGTGGAAATAAAACCTGACAAGAAAGAATTGAAGGGGAAAGTTCCGACCAAACAGCAGTAACCGAACTGGAACACTCCTGTCAGCATCACATATACTAGATATGCATCTATGATTTTCAATCTTTTAGACGTTGTATGTATATATTCATCATAAAATTTGGCCACGACAGACGTTAGTTTTTCGGGCATTTTGATCTGCTAAACCGGCAAAATCCTCACAAAACGTGGCAGTAGCTCTTCCGTTCTCAGCCAAAACAAACTATTATCCTAATAACCTATATTCTATTAATCAAGACCTCTGCTGTCCTCCTTATGCGCTTTTTTGGGTTTATTGCTTTAAACATATATCACGTACGTAGTGCTACCCTACAGGTCTGAAGATTGTAGTCTAACTTGTCAAATAAAATGTCATCAAATATATTTCTGCGTCAGATCAAGACAATTTTGGACTTGTAGAAGCCTTATATCTGTGGTTTAATATTTTAAAATAATATGACTAATCAATACAATTTTTATCGACATTAGTCACTGAAAAAAGTTTAATTGGGGTTTGGAACCCATTTGCTTTCAAGATTCTTTGTTGCTGAATGTTGCAGTAAACATGTGAGCACAAGCTGGTACTGACAGACCAAGGATGATCACAGGCTACATCTGTTCAAACTTTAGTTATGTTACTGCAGTTAAATTTCTTTCAACACTACATCTACTCCTATCGTGAATACATACATCCATGCACATATTACTGTACATTAATGCATTAATGCATAGCCATTATCAAACTATACTACAGCAGTACATATAAGAGTACAAATGAACTAGATATCACAGCTTGGCCACTTTGAATTTAGGATAGCAGTAGCTGTACGTTTTTAACAAAAGAATAGATCCTATTTCGCTTCTCGTGTTATGTCGATGAAATTCCTCAATATTCGGTAGAGGCGTAGGTAAAATTGTAAGAGATATGTAAATGGTGTTAGGGGAATAGTATTTTCTGGATGTTAGTGGAATATCTGTATTTTATTCCGAGGAAAAAGTAGGATAATTTGATAGGATAAACTTTATATCAAAGAAATACAATATATTCTATGCTTTATGTTCATTATTTTAAAAGTTGATTACATTTCTAACCACGTGACTTTCTCTGGCGTACAAAGTTGATCACGTGACATTCTTCGTCGCCATCTTGACCGAAAACGGCAAATTTGCAAATTCTCGAAAATGTCAAATATTGTGAGTAATACTGATCAGAACAACAATGTACATATAAATTCATACGTATTATATATGTAGATTTAAAGTTATATACTGCTATTTTAATCGTAAGAGATATTAGTTGTATTTCTTGGCATGTCCAAGAACTGTCAAATTCAGGTCGGAGAAAACGCGCGTTTCTTGTTCGGTAATGAAGTACATGTGCGCTGGAAATACGTGCAAAACAAATATGTTGAGTTAATGAACTAATAAAAAATATTTGTTTCTATCTTGTGTTATTACATATAACATTTATCACCACGTTCCATAAGATTTATTATGTTGAACATGAATATGTTGATATCCATGGAGACGTATTTGTTTGGTTGACCTGTGGACACACATTGCAATCATAATATCGAACAGTTTTATATTAGATAGTAGGGTATGATTTCCGCCTGCACCCCCTCCCTTTTCTTCCATTCTATACACGTGTGTGTCATTTTATAGCATGCAATATATCGGCGACATTAGAATTTTGTAAGGATACTGATTTAACGACATGGTGACAAATGTATGTACAATTCAAACTCACGTGTGTCGATAGAAATCTAATATTGAAGCAGTATGTTTCATGATATGACCACTCAGCTAACCAACGGAATTGTTCGAGGATGGCTGATTGCTGTTGTGATGTCATATACTGTTATTGCTGCTAGGTCTTCTTTAGCCCTTGGGTCCCCACTATATCCGGGATCCTATCTTAAGGTTAGGGTTAGCGATGTATTTTAAAATATTTTATAAACATCAAAGATAATCGTAAACACAGAAGCACTTTGCTATTGAAGCGGCATTAAAAATTTGCAGAATAGAGTTTGATACTATTACTTAAAAAAATTGTGTTCCCCGGTAGTGCAGTTGGCTAGGCACTCGGACATTGTTACTTGTCGCCTATTGGTTGGTGCAGATTTGATTCCTGGTTGGAATAAAAATAATATTTCATGTTTCATTTCTAGAAACGATGAAATTTGAGGAGAGAATGTTTTCTCAATGTTAAAGATGTGAGAGGAAAACATGAAAATCTTTCCGATCATAGTCACAAATAAAAATAAGTTAGTTCTTTAAAAATATAGTAATATGGTGTGTTTTTCGTAGCTCACGAATATTAGTGAATGATGTGGTGATATATTCAATCAATGTTATTAGTTATTTGTATTATTTGGCATGTAAATTGAGAAACAAAATTACCGAAATAACATTGAAAGTGGTTCTAAACTACAATTCATTTACACAAAACGGAAGCTGATCATTAACATATGAACATATTTCTAAAGATGAACTGATATCGATGCAAGACTGATGGCTTTGGTGTAGGAAACCACTTTGCCTTTTAAGAGGAATAATATACTGCAGTTTCTCTCATGTACAGATTTATGTACATTTAATTGGGAGGTAGGTGGTAGAATGTTGGGCGGGTGGCAGATGGTAGTGCAGTGGTAAAGCGTTGGACTTGGGAGCCAAAGGTTTCAGGTTCAAATCCCGCCCCAGGGGCCCGGCATGAATGTTCGCGAAAGTTACCTTTCTGCACGATATTGATAGGTTGCGCTGTCTGTACTGTGGCAATGCAGTTATCGTCCTTGGTCTTGTCAGTACCAGCCAGAGCTCGCAGGTTTACTGCAACATTCAGTGCTACGGATGTTGCAGGTTTCCTCCTGCCTATACTGACAAGCCGTGATATAAGTGAAAGAATCTTGAAAGCGGCTCTAAACCTCAATACAAAAACAAACAAAAAATGGATTATTTTAATATTTATGCCATAGTTATTTAATTCCTTGCTTTACAGATTTTTCTATGATGATTTTGGCACAGGTAGTTGAAAATATAAATAAATATAATTTGATATTTATCATGCGATATATATAATAATAATAATAATAATAATTGGAGATTATGAATTGATAGAAAATAAATACAGTTGATCAGCGTAGTTGTTATAAACACCAGTACACATAATGTATTCAGATTTGAATGCACAATAGCAGTAATTGTTACAAATTAAGACTTGGTATACATATTTACCAGTATGCAACCAAATTGGCTTTGACTTTGTGTTAACCATTGCCTGCCAGTTTTAGTTCATGTTCAATGATGGTTTATACGACTTGTTCCTATACCATTTATTAATATAATTTTCAAAAGACATCTGCAGTGTCGGCAGAATACAATTTTAAAACAATTTATTTTGCAATATGGAAAAAATCTGCTCAGTAGATCCGTAAACCAGGGAATCAAATAACCATGGCCTAAAGATGTAAAACTACCACACATAAGTACACTAATGTTGCATTCCGATATTGTAAGCAAAATATTAATGCCTGTCTGCATATTTCGTCGCAGATGGCTGAAAAATTAAATCCCAATTCATTGAGTATATAACCCAAGCTACCAGTTAAGGGGCTAGAACGTTTACATTCACAATTCCATCTCGTCCTACCGGGTAAAACAAAAGCTTTAATTATTTTGTCGTCTCGTATGGGTGAAATATTCCCGCTGTGACGTAAAGCACTAATTCAATCTATCAATTATAATTATTTCCCTCTCTATTTCAGATTCCCTACTGTCACAGAGTAGTACATTTGGATGTAACATAGGGTGTTGAAAACAACTTTGGAGGATGTAGTACGCATAAAATCCAGCTCTTCTTAAATAGATCTGCTTCTGACGTAGTCACACAATGATCTGTTGAGATAGATCTTCTATACTCACCATGACAGAGACCTGTGCAAGACCCAAAGCCTTGGTCGATGCCAGCAGATCTGATGGTCTTGCCAACGACGCCACAGCGACATCCAGATCTTCCCCCGTCATCACCATTGTTGCTGCGTCGCCGTTGAATGATGACAGTTTAGACGGAAACTCCATCCCTTGTGTGATCATAGAGCACGTCGGCCCTGGTTCTCCATCTCCTGCGGCATCCGACGCCCAGGGTCAGTCCGAAGGTGTCCACAAGTGCGACGAATGCGGCTACTCCAGTCACAATAAACACTACCTGAAGCAGCACATAGACCTCGTCCACAACCCGGAGCGGCCCTACAAGTGTCCGTTTTGTGACTATGCAGGGAAACGAAGCCACTCGCTGCGAGAGCACTTGGTCGTTCACACCAATGAAAGGCCATTCGAATGTGAGCACTGCAATGCCTCGTTCAGAAAGAAGGGACATCTGACCAATCACGTGAAGCTGCACACGACTCAGAGACTGGTCAAGTGCAGCTTGTGCTCTGCGTATCTCCTCGACCAGGATGCCTTCGTGCAGCACCTCAAGGAGATGCACAAGACTGACATGATATACGCTTGCGAGATATGCGACTTTCTGACCGGAGACCACGACACAATCGTGACTCATATCAAGACCCATGACAAGGTGTTCAAGTGCATTGAGTGCTCGTTCATCACTGGCGACATCAACAAGCTGGGGTCTCACGCAGACACTCACAGTGCAAAGGCAGCAGCACATCCTCTACCTCCACCTCCACAACCACAACCACAACCTCAGACGACGACGGCCGATGTGCAGCGGCAGTCGCCATCAGCAACACCCATGCCAAAGTTGGAGCAAGTCAAGCAGCCGGTGATGATCAAGTGCACAGAGTGTGGCTTCATGGACAAAAATCCTGACACCATGAAAGCTCACATGTGGGTGCACATCGACTCGGAGGCGAAATCTGAACAGAAGGACGATATCGTCGTTGTCAAACCTGCCGAGAAGCAGGCGACTGTCCCCAATGAGATCAGTATCATTGATGGAACTCTTCCTGAAAACGCAGCGTACAAGTGCACAGAGTGTAGTTTCATACATAAGGAGGCTACAGTGTTCATCAAGCACATGCTGTCGCACCGACTAAAACCTGCCACGAAAGCAGAACCCGAGAACGTTCAAAAGCAGCCACAGCCTCTTCTTCAGCAGCAACTGCTGCAGCCACTTCAGCTGCACACACCACCACCACCGCAACTCCAGCAACACGATGAGAAAGCTGATCAGAGGTTTATGGTTACTCCTGTCACGAAGGAAAACACATGCAAAAACACGGAGAAGACTCCTTTCACTCACGATCAGGCGTCTGGCCGATTCCGCTGCATCATCTGCGGGTACACGTGCGAGTACCAGCGTACGATCAAGGCTCACATATGGAAGCACTCCGGAAACAAGGCTATCGACTATCCGATGTTCCAGAACGGACCTCTCAGCATGTATGATGACGTGCCCACTCCAGCGGTGAAATTCGCTCCCAGGACAATGGAAATGTCTCCCGATAAAGTCTCTGAGAAGAGCATTCCTGTTGCAGCCCACGAAGAAGTAGGGATTGCCAAGCCGATTGGTTCCTTTACCGTCCAGAAGGTCGTGCCAGACTGTGAGCCACATGCGCTGACTTCAGCTTCAAACACCGCTGGATCCAAAATAGAAAATACCATTACAAATATCAAGCTTGTCAAAACAGATTCTTTTCCAAAGACGCTAAAGGGAGGAACCGCCATCTGTCACGTGCAGACGGCCGACGGTAAAACTCTAGCTTTGGTGAGGGAGACCGTACAGCAGACTGTACGGCAGTCTCCTGTTGCAGTTAGCAATACTAAGTTGAGGAAGGTCGCACAGCTGCTGACAGAGCCTGTTGATAAAGTTCTTAAAAGGGAAGACTTGACACGCGAACCAGTTGCTCCTGCAGAGAGTTCAGATGTTAAACGATTGGTTATTGTTGACATTAAGTCACTTGCATCAGAGGGCGAAAAAGTCAATCCCGATAATCCTTCAAAATTGTCCAAATCTCCACTGATAGTGAAAAAGGAAGCCATGTCTTCGCCAGGATCTACCTCCCCGCCCAAAACTGCTGATGAATTTCCTTCTAAGGAAAAACCTAGTCAAGGGGAAGAAATGATGTTTCTCCAAGTTGCCAAGAGGATATGCTTTGAGAAAGAAGCAGTGGCGCCCAAAACGGAGGAAATCAATGTCGTGGTTGAGACCGTGGATATGGTGCCACCGTCTTCTGGTTTCACAGGGATGAAGAGCCAGCAGAACAGCCCGCGCATTCTAGACCCGTCGCAAACTGATGAGTGGGGAGAGGCCGGAGGTACAGCTGGACAAGGGCCTCCACAGCAAACTCCAGCGGAGGCCAAGTCTCCCTCGGTCTCCACTAGGGCTCGTACAAGGCAGGCAGCCAGGGCAGAAAAGAACAAGTCTGATGAGCAGGTCAAGGTCATGCAGGTCAAGCAGCTTGCTCTGCTCACTAAGGAAACCGCGAAGGCGGAGGCGGATCCAGATGAAACCCAGGGTCCTCTCACCAGGGCTAAGAGGCACAGCGAAGAAGCCATCACCCTGTTGTCCCTGCTAAAGAAGCACCCGAACGTAAATCCACTCGCTGTGTTAAAGATCGGCGCTGATGGCGGCAAGATCGTTAAGACCCCGCAAGACATGGACAGTGAGACTGAATCGGAGAATGAAACTGCTGGGAATCATTCCGGAGACGCCTCGTTCCAGCCCAAGACCGGAATCTGTTCTTCGTTGCTGGCCGTTATTGAACAGCTGAGGGAGCGATCCAAATCTGAAAGTGAAACGGAAGAATCTCTGATTGCCAGGAACCTGCCAGCCAAGCGGCAATCCAGGCGGAGGAGCAGGCGCGAATCTAACGAGGAAGATCTCGATCTGGACCATGTGGAGAACATGGAGATAATCATGGAGGACGGTGAGCAGAAGTACAGATGTAAACTGTGCCACTACACTAACTCCAAGACACTGATTCTCAGACTCCACATGCGCCTGCACAAGTCCAAGAAGCCATTCGAGTGCTCCCTCTGTGACTTCATTGCTGGGTCCAGTGAATCTCTGCAGGAGCACATGATCCGGCATTGCAAGATGCGCACGTACCCCTGCAAGCTGTGTCCATCCAACTTCAACTACAAGAGTCAGCTGAGAGCTCACATGCGGGCGCACAGCGACAAGGACCCACTCATCTGTCACCTGTGTGACTTCGAAACCAATGATCCTATCTCTTACAGGAACCACCTCCGCTTCCATGCAGATCAATATTACCACAAGTGCGACATCTGCAGCAAGCTTTTTGCCTCCAAGACTGAACTGCGCTCTCACAAGAAAGAGTCGTGCTACAAGGACAAGCCCGAGAGCATGGACTCTGACACGACAGACTCGGATTATGAAATCGGCAGCTTGCACGAGAGCTTCAGGTGTTCCCAGTGTGACTACGTCACGTCGAACGTTAACAACTTCAACGAGCACGCCCGGATTCACGAGGATAGCAAGACGCTGAAGTGCGAGCTGTGCGACTTCACGGCAGTGTCGAGTCGGAGTTTGAAGTCCCACATGAAGCGGCACATCAACGACCAGCGGTACGTGCAGCAGCCGCTGGAGCAGTACAAGTGCAACCTTTGCGGCTACGTGTGCCACCACCTGCCGTCGCTAAAGTCGCACATGTGGCGGCACGCCAGCGACAGGAACTACAGCTATGAGTTCACTAACGACGTCATCAACGCCGCCATCGACTACGACTGCCGCGTGGACAGCACCACCAGCACTACCAGCGACCCGGACGTCCTGGAGAAGATCCTGGTCTCGGAGAAGAAGATCCTCGAGGGTCGGCTGAACAACTCGCTGGGTCCCGGCGGACGCCAGCCCGTATGCTGGGTGGTGTTCAAGTGCTGCCAGTGTGGCTTTGAGACCATAAACAAGGCGCAGCTAAATGTCCACATGCGCTCCCACTCCGACATCATCCAGCAGACGCTCGCAGTGTCCCATAGTTTCGCGCGACCCTTTTTCGGATGCAAGAGGCCTCCCGGCGAGTCGTCGGTGTCAAAGGGAGACGACCCACCTTACAAACTGATCAAAACTCAAGATCATGGCTAGTTATGGAGGTGTTACGAATAACATGTTCATAGAGAATTTTGTTTGCATTTAATGAATTAGTTTAGATAAAAAATAAATATCAGTTGATCTGATATTATTCTTACAGATTGTAATGGATTGTCATTTAGAAATGTTGTGCTTGTGATTTTGAAGTGCCTATTCGTGCTTGATTGATCATATTTCATCCGATTTTCAAATGCTTAATGATATCTGTGAATGTAAGATAGTTGCAGTGATGTGCTACTGGTTATTGGAGTGCTTTTGATGTGCCATATGACATTTTGCATTACCTATCCAGTGGTTTCAATAGGTGCTGGCGACCGGCAAATTTGTCCATCTATTTCCCTAATTTTGCCGCTTACTTTCAATACTACCGATACAACTCTGTAGATGAAAGTATAATGTATGTAGGGCTTTTGGCTATTAGTTTTGCTACTCCGACACCTACTTCTCCGATTCTGCTGAAACCACTGCCAATCCATTTCGACTGTACATTATTTTAATGTAAACTGAATACTATTTTCAATTTTCAAACCCAAGATTTATTTGTAGTACATGTACATGTACGTGTATTATATCAATCTACTTTTGAAATATGATGAATTTTGGAGAATGACCATGGATTGGAAAATGTTATTCAAGGGCCATTTTATATCGATAGAAATCCAAGAGTCCACTACATTATATTTTGTCAGAATGCCAATGAGCAGGTTTTTTTTAGAAAGAAAATAGCAAATTACGTATTCATACACTTCCTAATCCCAGCAACAATGACACAAGTCATGGCAACCATTGTAAAAACATGTTAAAAGTGTTTGTACATTTCAGTTGAAAGTTACATGATGGCTATTCTAAGAGAAAAACAGTCTGGTTGTCATTTTAACATACCGGTTTGACACATAGTCAAAAATGATTGCTGATAGTGATATTGAGCTGGTATTATGTTACTAAGGAGTTAATCTAGTCATTGTATCTTCAGTCCAAGTTCCAAAGCGCAAATGTAGCAAAACCTGCCACCTCTGTTCACTTGACTTGATCACCGCCAGAGTGCTAGCTGCCCACCTATATCTGAAACTAACAGCAACTGTAGTATGGTTTTGTATACAATCTATCTTCATGTTTAGATTTTTTCTTTTGACATTTCATGTTATTGTTATAATATTCTGTTTATTCACAAATTTGAATGTTTGTTTGGTTAATTTCCGGAAAAGATCTCAGAAACTAATGAATGTATCTTGTATACCATTTCATGTTAAGAATGAGTTTTCTATTTCCAATACTTTGGTTTGGGTAATTCATGCAGTCTTACATTTTAGGTTTTTCTTTTTTGTATATGTCCATTTCCAATTCACAGACATTTTGAATTGTCTATGAATTATGTTTGTATTTTAAATGCTAAATGCTATGATACAACTATCTACCTAAGCACTTTCTTTGAGTGTTTCATACTTGTTATTATTTACAACTTATTATCTTCATAACTGATCTAATGATGGCATGTATCTCCTCGTGCATTTAAATTTCAAATTTCAAATCTCCCTGTGGGTGAAAGATTCCCGCCGTGATGTCGAAACAATAATTCACTCCCTTAAAAGCAGTAATTATTTTTCACAATCTGATTTTGTTAAACAATTGTTGTGTAAGGGTGAAAGATTCCTGCTTCTACATTAACTCTCCATACTGAAGGCAACTGGAGATGCCATAAAGAGTGGTACAGCTGCACCTGTCTCTAATCCAGCAGGGATAGGATCCAGCAGCAAAACAGAATTCTCCTGCCACTCTTTCACTTTACACTGTGTGACATGTCGATAGGATGTATACAATTACCTTTAGTAGAAAGGGTTAATAAATACATTGAGGATGTGTCTCAGTTGCCATAGTGATGTGTTTTTTTTAGTTACTCTGAATAAATATTCCACTCGTATATCATAGGTGTACTGATCTGAAAGAACTGGACATTGTCACAATACTAAGTACATGTACCTTGTTGCTGAAGATTTATTTTATGTTGTTAATGCTATATCTTGCTACTGCTATGTCGAATGTAAATGTAAAATACTGTGGAGAACTGTCCTGACACAATAATTCACTTGACCTATTAGATCTCTGCTTGTATTGTTCCAGTGTACAACATATTTCTAATACAAGATTGCAAAGTTTAGATTTGCCGGCAATTATTATAAACAAAATCTATAATTTATCTCATGTTTTCAATGTAATCTTGTCAATATGGGTGAAATATTCCCGCTGCAATGTAAAATTCAATCAAAACTGTCCATGTAGTAAATCTTCACCATGTTAATGTGTGACAAAGATAGCTGAGATTGAAAATCACTTTGATTTGGGTTGTGTTGCATTTCCTTGTGATTAATGTTGGTGTCAGTTTACCTAATAATACATTTAGTCATTTTGTGTAGAAATGACAGCTTACATTTATGAAAACAGAAACATAGTTGATGATATTTATCTGTGGAATTGTTTTAACCAAATTATCAGATGAGAATAATTATTACCACCAAGATATTGTTGAGCGAGCATGTACTGTTGACTGTTACAGCTGTACAAGCATTAGGATTGAGTACAGTGCTTTAATGTTGTATCATGTTAGCTTTGGAATGGTATCTATTTATGCAAAACTTCAGTTCATCATATTCCATTTCATTTCTCTTGTACGATATCCATACTATTTAATATCATTATTAAGGAGATTTGTTTGTAACGGATGGAACTCGCACGAGGAAAGCAAGTATAATGTATGTCATTCCTGTAACTCTTATTTAGCTGACTCTCAGCTTATTGTCTTCACCTGGCCTGCATTTCACAAAAGGGTCACGCCTGTCCTGTCGTCTGGGCATAAAAATAGATTTACGGCATTTCCTTATAAAATAAAAGAATAGTGTATGCCCAGATTTATGCACGAACTACAGTACGACCCTTTCTTGAAACACAGGCCTGATCAATGGTCATCATTTGAAATCTCCCACTGACAATACTGCCAAAGATTTCTGAACAGTTTATCTGATATTAAATATGATATTGGTGAAATCATTGCACCATGACAAATGCAGCTCCCATGCAACAGGCAATTTGATCAAACAATCATCGATAATACGGTACATCGCTTGATGAAAAACGCTATTTTCTATTTTCGAAATTTCTTCGGAAACCTCGACCCACTGAAATTTAATCTATCAATGTGATATACATGTACTAGTAAATATTAACTGTTTCTGGTTTCTCGGTTATTGCTTCATATCTTGAAATAAATGTGTAAAATGTACATTGCAGATACAGTATCCAGTTTGTATAGGGTCCTGTATTCAGTACCATGTATGCAAAGATTGTGTTGGTCAAATTCTTGCAAATGTTCCAATGGTCACATTTAAAATATGGAAAATACCGGTCTGACAAATTTGGTGCCAAATGTGTCGTACAATTATTGTGTATGCATACCAGTAATTTGATTTTTTTTTTACCATAATATGGCACTAAATGTAGATGTAGAAATAATTGTAAAACCTTTTTTTGATTATCATTGTAAACTTCATTTGCCAAGCTCACCAGATATGATTTTACTGTCTGCACTACAAGATAATTGTAAAGTTTCAATTTTTATTCTGTTGATAATCTTCAGGTTGTGTTTATTTTTTGTTATGTTGGAAAAACATCTTGTGGTACGTCCAGAATTAATGAATTTCTGTATTCCTAAACTTCTGTTGATAGATAAAACTGTTCCCTTTGAAGAACACTTTGAAGCCCCCCTAAGTATAAAGTATAAATGACATGACTGTTATTGATATTGAGATGATAAACATAATCATCTCAGTACATGAATACAAGACCAGGTCTGCATTTACGAACAGGATCGTACCTTTATCAAGGAACAAGGATTACGTCACTTCCTGCTTAGTAAAAGCATGGTGCACGGACTGATTTATGCCGGGTATACAGTACAACCCTTTCATAAAATGCAAGCCCGGGCCATGTTTCCACAGATGTCCAATACATAGCGACATCATTGAGCCTTCGTGGATGAAAATTTGACACTTTTTGAAAGCATAAATTTTCCTCCACTTCATGATGTGCTTACATGTATATGATAGCTTTGAGAACGTAGCCTCAAGACCTGCACAAAACAGCATAACCATGGTAACCTAGATGCCAACATTGGTAATGTAGTCTATGGCAGTGGTCGGAGTTGAGGTTACGTTAGTTAAACCTTGTGCGGGAACGAGCCTACACCGGATGTATCGCAGTTAGCATACTAGTATTTGATGGCTGTCAAGTATGCAATGTCATATGACTTGCTTAATACATTGGAGACCTTTAGTTTTCCCACGGTCCAACTTAAAAAAACGAGATAATTCTTGTTCATTACATCCCATAATTTGATAGGTCACGAGATATCTGAAAATCTGGCCCATATTGGAAGTTAGAACGTGCAGAAGCGAATTTTCACATGAAATGTACAATGTTGTGAGGTAATACATATGCAGGAATGTTCACGTTTATCGTTGAATGTGGGAAAATGAATGGTCCCTAATGCCAATAGAATTGCATATATGTGTGTCCGGTACTTGCCATCCATTACGAATCGTACGTGTTCTGAATCAGTATTGTGTTCATCAATGTTATAACACCTGTTAGCATGGTTACATATTGGTCTTCCACGTCTTAATGTGCTCTTAATTGAACGTGTAAATACATTTATTTGTGTGAAATACTGTATATTCATAAATGTTTCTTATACAATTGTTAGTATGTCTTCAGCATACTCGTATATAAGGAGTTGAGATATTGTTAATTCTCAGTAATATTAGAAATACAAAAAATGTTTTGTGAGCTAAATATTATGGACCTTTTCATGTTTATTTTATTTTTTTTATTGGGGGTCGGGGATGGGGGTTGTGTGTGGGGGTAGGGGGCAGTTTTCAGTTCTCTGCTGGATTAAATAAAAATGGCTGCTCCGTCTATAGAGCATCTCCGGTTTCCCCCTGCAGGATAAATTAATTGACATTTCATTAGGGAAATAAATTTGAACATACTAAGACTGCATATTTTAATGCTAAACTAATTTTAATGCTATAATGCTATCTTAAAATTCTCAAGAAATAGTAAAAATAGAGATTACATACCAATTTAGGAATTACAAAATGTGTACCTTCCTCTAACTTGCCCCTAAGCAATTGTGAGACATTCAGAAACCACCACCCCCCACCACCCCCCCCACCCCCCAGCACACTCAATCACAAGTATATCATATTCCTGCCCCTGTTTTAGTCCTACTTTATGCATTCATGTATATACACATTTGTAATTATATCACATTACTTTTGTGTTTTAGTGCAACTTGTCATCTTTGCAATTATTTTCTATTTATTTAGTCTCCCATGAATGTGCGTAAATATGACTACTTTTGTTTTATGAATATTTTGTTCCTGTTACGAGGCATAATAACATTTAGTACATCTCATTGTACAATATTCAAGTTTTAGATCTGTACTCGCAACTTTTCACTATTAATCAGGTATACTATATTATTTTACTGCATTCATTCTGCATCTGGATATGTATGCATATTAATAACTTTAAATTAGCAAAACTAGTTTTAAATTTGCAGAAATTAATTTTTATCATGTATTTTGCTAAAGCAAAATATCTAAGTGCATTTCATGTAAGGTTTATAAAAGAATATTTGTCAGTGTTCAAGATTCCTGCAATAACTTGTGATATATAGTCCACTCAAAACTATATAGAATGTATTTTATCTACAGATCTGTATCCTGAGCTATATTCATGTATTAGTATTTGAATCTTGTTGTTCTGATTAACTCGTATTTATATGTGAGTACATTAAGATTATACACGTCTTATAAATGTTTATGGACTGAATTTCATTCGTATGAATCTCACTGTACAAAAATACCCATTTGTCTAATTATTACTCGTTATTAAATAAATAGTTGTTGCATGCTTCATAGTCATTTTGTACTTGAGTGGTTTCATCAGAAAAGTTTGGACAGAATGATTTATTTTAAATAGTTTGAAATTAATAACATACATTGTCAATATGAAATTATATCGTTTGCTTTGTGAGTGATATAAATTAATTATTTAGTTATCATTCATCTGTCCGTTGATTGTGTTCACACTTAGTCTAGTAGGTTTTTTTTAGGTTTTTTTAAACTTTACTTTAATACAGTGTTGCATATCCGTCCAAAATGTTTTTTTTTCTTTGAATGGGACAATTTCATGATCTGCAAAAGTGTTATCGCTTTGAATAAGAACATTGTAAAAAAGATTCTATGACACTCTTGTCATAAAGATATTGTTGTCAGTATGGGTGAAATAATCCGCTGTGATGTAAAGCAGTAATTAAATCCAGTCATCCTGTGTAGTGAAGAACCAGTAGTACTGCCTAAATTCATCATGTATTTGTATATTGTGTAATACTGTTAGTGCTTTGAGCAGAGCAACCACTTGGTGGATGGAGTTTATAAATGGACTTATTTTTAATCAATTAATTTTCATTTTTACAAGGATGAAGACACTTTGGATATTGTCTTTTGTTACTAAATCCATATGCAACACTGACATCCTATATATTTCTGTACACTCTGCTGTGTACAGACTGTTCCTTGAAGCAGTCTGTGCACGTGTTCCTATCAGGAGGGGTGAGGGGGGGGATGTATACTGATGTCTCTTGTTATAATAAACATTCTGATTCTACCATTTGTGTTGCCTTGTTGATGTCTTGATGACACAATACAGAGACAGAGACAAAGGGGTGTACATTTTTATTTACTGGAAAAGTAATGCACATGATTTATGTGTTTGTTTTTTTCTTTCTTCTTTTTTTCTTAAGTGAACACAACAGATTGAACTTAAAAGTTATGATGTGGAATAGCTCCTTTAAGACATCTCCACTGAATATATGAGTACAGGTGAATGAACAATATCACAATAGCATGTTATCTGAGCTTTAAAAAAAAAGTAATTTAACTTTTTAAAGTAATTGTCATACAATAGTTTGAAATAATTTATCAATAAATTGCATCAAACATCCAAAAAGATTGCTATTCAAATAAAATTATTAACAATTACATATGTATTGTATAGAGGATTTCACACTGTTCTCTTACAAAGACCATGGTGGATTTATTTGAGATAAAACACTAGCCAAGAATAATATTTACCTAGAAGAGACGTTACACAGACAACATGGAAAGCTAAGACAACAAGATAGATGCACTGTCAGTAGAAGATTTGCTGTGAACTTGTAATACGCTCACTGTATATGTTGCCTATATATGAAGATTATATATTACGTACAGTAGAGCCTGTCTGATAATTTTGGTCTACTATAGTAATACATTTTTGAAAAGCCAAAAAGCAGGGATCTACACAGCGAAGGCGTACTTTATTGAACTGCACTATTTAAATATATTCAGATGATTCATTTACCTACTCGTATAGATCATGATTTCAATTGTACTAGTGTTACGGTTCGAATTGTGAAGTTGACTCATAAAATCCTCCAGTTTAGATTTAGAAACAGATTCATGCAAAACTAATATGATTACGTTTAATTTAAGAGATACTTCCAGATAAATGAATAATGTCCACCTAAGTAAACGCTTTACAAATGTACCGTAAAAAAACCCCTAATAATTCGAACAGGAGAAAATAATTAAATTTGAAGCCGTTCGAATTATGTTTAAAAAAACGAAAATTGAAAATGATCGGTGTTCATATATTTACGGACAACAAAACTAAAGTACAAAATATGGTTGTTTCTGTTACGATTAACATCATTCTTATTCTTGTCACTTCTTGAGAATACAGTGTAGTTTAGTATGCACTATATACTGAGTGTAATTACATCAAAGTTCGGAAGTATAGCCGATTAACAAACGAGAAGCGGCACCGAGGTTTTTGTTCCATATTTTGAGCACCTAATTCAAAAAGTCGAGTATGTTGTTATTTGTCAAATTAGACATATGGAACTTTGACACTGCATTGAGCAATGCAATCTTTTTCTTCTATTCTTGCCTAGACCACCAGAAATGAATATAAAAAACAACAACCGTAAAATCGAACTGTTTTACGCACTACCATTTTAATTGGATTCGTATGTTATCGTCTGTCTTCAATCATACACAAACTTCATAAAATTATTTTTTAAATAATGTATGATGTGTGAAAATTGGTTGACGTGCATGCCTAATGATATAAGCGATTGCAAAACACTATCATTTTACCTCAGAAATTATGCGCAGTCCGCTACGGAGAATGTGTTCTTGAAAATATACTGCATGGACAGTTTAGTTCTAAAAATTCGCCTACTTATATAATATTATTCACCCAAAACACTGATACAATCATGTACACAACCTAGACATCGTACATATCCCATAACATTTCTAGAGATTTTACCGCCATTTTAATTGGCAACCCGCTAACCACTAATGGTGGTGTCTTCAGATATGTTGCATAAAAATAAAATAAAATAACCCTCTCGGTACTCGAGATTACAGATGATCTTTCCCTCGTGAAATTAATGTTGTAAGTCACAATACCCAACTCGGCACTCGAGACTACAGATTACCCATCTTAGACTCTAAAGATGACTGGAAACAGCATGCATGCAATTTTAATGCAAAAATGCCATGTTCTTTCTGCATTCAGGGGTCACTTCAGCGCATTTCATTATGCCTACATTAAAACATTTTTTAAACTTCCAGAAACATCCGTTGACGTTGATTAAAAGAAAATCGTATCTATGCCTGTATTTCAAAATTTCTGGAAGCCTCCAGACCCTAGTATCCGGCAAACACACAACGTTATATAACGTTGTAATAACGTAATATAACGTTGTGTGTTTGCCGGGTAGGTAGCTTAGGTATCTTTCTGCAGATGCCAGACCACGCCAGATAACATTGTGTTGTGGGGGGGGGGGGGGGGGGGGGGGGGGGGGGGGGGGGG
>JAUTBT010005003.1:0-26913 GCA_032361225.1 Lepetodrilus schrolli
TCGCGTCAGAAAGGTAACTTTCGCGAACATTGTTGCCGGGCCCCCGGGGCGGGATTTGAACCTGGAACCTTTGGCTCCGAAGTCCAACTGCTCTACCACTCCGCTACCACCCGCCCCACAAGAGACGCATATTAACCGTTTATAAGAGACAATCAGTCATCATCATCCATCCATACATCTACCTGTGGTTTTATCCTCCCAGCCGCTGATACCGTGAGGATAAAATCTGTCTTTATCAAAGTCTTTTGTAGAGGTCAGACTCATCTCCCGCATAGGCGTTTTCGGGGCGCTGAGGTCAAATAAATGAATCCTACCCTTGGCATTTTTTTCTTTGTAATATTTCTCGTAGCCATGCGGGTTCTCACGAAAGCGGAAACCCTGTTGAAAGACGTTACTGTCATCAACAGAATATATACTCAACAACATAAATTATGGGCCAGCAAATATTGTGTAGCGAAGCTTTCTACTAAATTTCAGAACTCGGATTTAGGAACCTGGTGCCATTCTTCTTCCAAAGTTTCTTCCGAGTTCTTGAAGATGTACCTGGCGTCTGTAGATGTTTGGAATTTTTTTTGTTGTAAAACTAATATACAGCTAAATGTATATGTCCAATACTGGCCCTTAATGAATTTCGATGAGTATATAATTTATATATAATGCACTGTACAACTATACAGTGGTTGATTATTGATTAGTCTGCGTCACACATTGTTTTCACCCAAATACTCCTATTCAAAATAATCCCCTGGATCTGTTAAAGCAAATCTAGTTTTCTGGAGAAAAAGATTTCATATAAATATAATACAAATCAATATAAGTTATATTTAAATGAATGACTTTCACTATCTGATAGATAGTCTATGTGGTGGTTGTGTAAGTAATGTATATACCATTGTGTGTGTATATGTGTGTGTGTATGTGTGTGTATGTGTGTGTGTATGTGTGTATGTGCATATGTGTGTATGTATGTGTGTGTATGTGTGTTTGTGTGTGTATGTATATGCGTGCGTGCATCGTGCGTGTTTGTGTGTGTGATCAGTTATTTCGGATTCGTAAGCGCATGTTCAAAAACTTACTGATGTTATAAATGTGGTTCCATTTGCCAGCATGTGCAGGTTTTCAGACCCTGGACCTACGATAATACAATATTTGCAATAAAAATATACATACATGTGAAGACACTATGTTATATAGAAGTAATGTATTCATGACGGTTTTCCAACGACCAACCAGCATATGACTTGTCTATTAAAAAGTATGTTCTTACCTATTCCTTCTATCTGTCGACAAGACCCAGGGTAATGCTTAAACACGTTTTTATGAAATCCAAAGGCGAATCTGGAAGAAATCGTGTTCACGGTTACTGTATGTCATTTGAATGATATACCAAATAGTTCTGGACCCGAGATTACGAAACGTCATGCTCAAACTCAAATTTTATATGGATATTTGTGAACAAAATCTTTGAGCATGAAATCGTACTGGAAAATGTTTTTTAATGTCGGGACCCAATTTCATGTGTTTCAAATCACGGGATTCGTTCAACAAAGCTCCGAGTTCCAACTGTTGTACTAATATATATATTATTTGTGGAGCCTACGTTGTAAATAAAAAATAATATAAAATACAAAGACCATTTAAAAAAATGTTTAATATTACAATTATGTCAAGCTACAGTATAGAATATTCTACACTCACCCAAGCTTAATACAGTGCTGGACTAGTAACGCCACCAAAATGGCTAGAATGATTTTCAGAATCATCTGGATTCTGCAAATGTTGACAAACAAGTGTTAGCATCCTCTAAAATACAGGTTCAGTGTCTTCTGTAGCGTATGCACGAGCAGTGACTGTGTTTCGAGGAGCAATGATTGACTGCATGTAGGCTACATGTATGCAATAATTGGATATTAATTCACACGTAAAAAAGCATACCTTTTCGTCTGTGTGTGTACATTAGCATAGCAATGACACTACCCGCCCATAAACATGGCCTAATTCAACTGGTGATATATGTATGTGTTCAGGTTGTAAGTAGCTCGCATAGAAGTACATGTATGCTAGATTACAAACGCATCTCAGAAACGACATTTTACATTTAGCTATAGGTTATGTTTCTGATTTTTTTCTTCCGATTTATCTTGCTTCTGGGGCGTGTTTAGTAGCTACGTTTGCCATCTAATGGAAAGTTGAATATGGACATTATTTACACTGTTTTGGAAATATTTCCGCCCGCACCCCTCCTTTTTTCATGTTTTCCTCACTCTTCTTTCACATTGGGAAAACATTCCGTCCTCAAGTTTCATCGTTTCTAGAAACGAATTTTTTTTTTTAATCCAACCGGGAATCGAACCTGCGCTAACCTACACATGGGCGACAAGTTACAGTGTCCGAGCGCCTAGCCGACTGCGCATGAAAGCATAACACACATGTTCGAAGTCTTGTCGCTCCACGTGCTGTGGTAACCCTGTAAAGAGTTATTCCGGAATGAGTCTGGTACTTTTACGGACGCTTCAGTCCGCGAGTTCTTAAGTTATATTTTACCACCGCTTCAATATAAAAGTGATTCGATTTTCGTGATCATCTTTGTTGTTATAAAATGTGTCCAAAATATTTTTAATTACATCGCTATCGCTAACCCTAACCCTAAGATAATATAGTGGGGACTAAAGGGCTAAAGAAAACCTAGTACTCTGTAAAATAATAGCAGTACCACTATCTAACGTCACAACACAAATCGGCCATCCTCGGACAGTTCCGTTGGTTATATCATAATCCGGCTTCCATATTGGATTTCTATCGACAGACAAGTGAGTTCGAGTTGTACATGTGTTTTTCGCCATGTCGTTAAATCAGTATCCTTATAAAATTGCGTTATTCTAGTTTCGCGGATATCATTGCATGTAATAAAATGACACACACGTGAATAGAATGGAAGAAAAGGGAGGGGGGTGCGGGCGGAAATCATACCCTATTGTGATATAAATACCAATCGCCAGCGGCATCAGAGTCCAAATATACATACCTTTATTTTGCCAATAACAATAATTGATACTTGTTGCAACACCCGGATATGCGCAACTCAGCTGTTTGGTATTGACCGCAAGATCAATGGCTTCCTTAACAATGACAAATTACTACTACATGCGTGTATTCTTCTTGTCAATACATCCAGGGGTTAATTCAGGGGACGTTACTTTTCCATGTACTGTAGTACTCGTCTAGTGGTGACCCTACTACATCATGTATATGTAGAGCTATTTTTCTTTTCACTGTAGCCTTGGATCTGGCAATGTATGAGTGTTTATAGCAGGAACAAAAGCCAACACTGTCAATGGATCGGTGCGGTGGTGCGGTTTACTGCTTTGACAGTCGCCTTCCAGCTTAGCCGATTTCGGCAGACTGTCTCACAGCATGGATCCCCCCCCCCCCCCAGTAGGCTACTCTTATGTATTCCAGAACGTGTAATGAATTCCCCAACACTATCGTGTACCGTGTATTCCTAACTGTTTTAATCATTTGATCGCACACATAATTACCGTGCTAATTTATCGTCCTTGTCCCTCTTTCCAACTCTTCATAGTAAAGTACAGTATATTAGTTACATAATAGTATCGTATAGATCTATTGTTTTGGCAATTATTATTTTTATATTTTACCATGGACCTAATTGTATGTCACAACGTCAAAACTCATATTGAAACAACTCATAACGGTCTTATTTTGTATATGATAAATGTATTTACACAAAACTGATAATGCCTGATTTTATGTCGCTTGCATAATTTCTGTGATTCAGAGTTGCTGTGTTGTATGAACTGTCATAAAATATATGTTTAGATATACAGATACCTTGAAATGATGAGCTGCTCGTGTAAATATTCGCATCTCGAATTGAACACTACAAACATGTAAACAACTTTTAATGTTTGATAGTTAGCTTCAAGTATGGCACCTCCACAATTATCATAAAACAAAAACAGCATTGTGCCGTGAAAATAGATCTCTTTATTGGCTAGTACTGTGATGGTGTTATATAGATCTCCAACTACTTCAACACAGAACAGACAAGATAAGGCATAGAGCAGGAGAGCTGACCTCCAGTAACCAGCAGGCCGGGCAACACTGACCAAACACAGGCTGCTCACAACAGTAGTAGTCCTACCACAACTATACAGTGTATTGGATGGTTGACAATGTACAAAGCACACAACGCCAGTTTATAATTGTAATATATATGATATTGTGTCCACAATGCAATTATATCCACATCATATCATGGAGTTAGCTGTTATTTTAAGCATTTGTTGAGTAGAGAATGTTTTAGGTTCTATAATAATTATGGAAAGTTTCAATAGAAAGGTCTGATTTGGAAACGTCAAAGGCTTTCACCAATTAATACAGTTTGTTTTTATATCCCAATCTCTATGTTGGTTTAAACTTACAAATCACAGGAAACATAGAGTGAATCATAAACAATATATATTTTTTCTATGTAATAAGTATTTCAGAAACAAGTACAGGTGAAGCAATAATACCTTAAAACAAAAAGACGTTATACCTTTTCAGTATTTTAAAAGAATACGTACCTCCAATAATGAACTGATAAGTAGTGTTGTATGAACTATTCATAAATATAATATTATTTCGATTAATTACTTTTTTAATGTAGACAGTTTGATTAGACAGGCTATACTTCAAAGTATGAAATTCATGTCAAGTATCAAACAATATTGTATTCCAAGTTGAACCAGCACCATATTACAGTGAATGGCAAAAGTGAAAATGTTTAGCCACAACTTCCTATATACTTCTCGTATATAAATATATATATACACATCCCTAAGTACTAGTATATACATGATTATTTAGTAATGCAAAAAGATTACAGCCAAGACTGAATGCATGCTCTTCACACATGCTTCCTTTTGCTTTGCAACCTCCAAGGTTTGCTGTCCGTTTGGACCAGTCGTGGAGTGTCTGGACATGAATAAGGTACTCAATAGGATATTATTGCACAGAAAACCCAAATACGCTAACATAAATAATAAACAGATGACACAGGCATACAGAGCTTGGCCAACATCACTGTACATCATATACACCAGTCCTGTCATCAGACTCATCGCAGCTTATGTAGTCTACATGGTTATATAATAATATATATTACATGGTCCTACATTATCACAATATGATTGGTCTATATATCTAAACGTGACCAGCTTCCAGCCAGTCATATCACACACCCAGCTCCTCCGCGGGATCCTGTACACACAAGCAAATCTCTAGTAGCCGTTCCTGGAGGACTCCCGATGTCCTTCTGGAACAAGATGAAGCGTTCCAATCGAACCCAGAAAGTCTGTATAGCTAGAACAGGTATCCATGTATTTTGTATTGAAGCGTCCAAGGCACATACTTTTACCCCAAAAACTGCTGAGGTTTTATCACATCATGTAAAGTAGATAAGGCGCATCCTGAATAAAACTTGTCATGGATATTGCACTTGTGTAGGATTATCCAAAGCCACAACCTTGTAAAATTTCGATACCTGTATATAGCACCATAACGATAGTAGCAGCATAATGCTGTGCATAAATGTTTGTGTGCAGACAGTGAAACACAAGACTTGTCATACAATAAATAGATGACCTAATAGTTGATACCAAATATTGACATCATCAGATGATAATATCAATTGATACCATGATGTATCATCAGTTGATACCATCAGCAATTGATACTACCAGTTGATACCATCAGCAATTGATACTACTGGTTGATACAAGATTCCAGTCTGGCTTGGTCATGGACTTCAATACAACAATATACATTGTGGAATATACATTTAGGATATTTACAATTTTTACAAACCATAAAATGTCCACTAAATCTACTGCAAGGGATGACACAATGTCGATAAAATAACGTATAGATAACATTTGATAGAAGAGTACTGCATAAAGTTGATTTCCCTAAGTGTTTCGAGTAACTGAATAATTCATACATGTATTGTCAGCATAAGCCATGCATCATCAACAATATAATATAGTTTAAAGTGTTAAAACGACAACACCAATAACTCTTTATAAATAATGTTAATTAAAGAGAGAAAAACATAAAAGAGATTATAATGTAATATGTAATTCAAAAAGCTGAATAGCAAAGTTATTGGAACATCTGAACTATGAAATAATAATAAGAGAAAAGACTAAATGTTCACTATTAGAAATTGTGCGTCCAAGCACAAACCAAACATAATTATATATAAAGGTATAAAATGATATTTCGACTATCGGGGAAAGAGGTCATAACAGGCTTGCCTCCCTTTGATTGCAAATAATAATGCAGCGTACAAATCCATAGGTCTTGGATACTACGATCACAATTTTCGAATTCATGAAAGAAAGTATTAATTTTATGTTCAGAAATATTATTTTAATTAAGAATTTGAAAGTTTAGGATTGGACTTTTTCAATGGTGTTGGTTTTCGCAGTGCTCACTAGTGAGTGAGTGAGCACATGGGCTAGTGAGTGAGCACGTGGGGAGGTCATGAGAGGATATATTCATCAAAGGGAGCACATGCCATTAACTTTGAGGAGCAGCTGTGACTTAAAGGTCATGCGAGACTGGGCTGTACAGATGACATTCCGAGATGCAGGGATTTCGACAGCTCCTAAAAAGAACAAAAACATTGTCAATGCATTGAAATACACTACTACATCTACATGAAGTCACTAAAAAATAAAATCTTTAAATTAAAATTGTCAAGCAAATTAAAACTGATAAGATAGAGATGGTGTTTGACATGCTTTTTTGTCGTTACTTTGTTTTCGACATGTTTAAGTATCGTTAGCTTTTTTTAAAATTCTGATATATATTTAAAAATATATAAATATTCTCATTTTGTTTCTCAAGTTTGCTTTAGAAAAAAACCCCATAAAAATGGACCAATTTGGTCAAGCAGGCCATTACATGAGCTCAATGGTGTTTGGGGACCAAGTGAGCTAATGAACCTACGACATATAATACAAAATGTGTGTTTCACATGCAGAGAGTTTTAGCTGTACTCTTGTCCGTCATGCCTGAAATGTCAAATCATTCAGGGTTTGATGAAAATGGGGTTCAAAAGCCAGGGTGCATGCAAAACAACACGACAAAAATAAAACTGCAAAACTTCAATACATTGTTGACATCATAAAATATCAGAAAACAAAATATCACAATTTCTTCTACATTCATTATTATCTAAATTCTATTTCAAGTAAACAATTGAGACACTGAGTCAAATGCTCATATTTTGTTTTTATTGCATTGCACTCTAGTGAGCTTAAAAACATAATTAAAAGCCACAATTTAAGTATTTAGCCCATGATCCACAAAGCTGTATCATTCCTATCTTACGATTGACTGTAAGGACCTGATAGGTTTACAATCGATTGTAAAGGTACAATAACTCTGTGGATCAAGGTCCTAAGCATTTGACCCAGTCTCTGTATCTTAAAAAGCATGTTCGTATTATTGCTCTACAACAAAATCGCTCTGCTATGAACACATGATGAGCATGCATCTAATCTAATTACAGGAAGTAATGTTCTATCATTCAATTTTGAAAGATGACCAACAGTTTTTCGCTGGAGAAAATACACCTATTAACCCTCTCCCTGCTGGATTAGGCACAGACACTGTGGGCATCTCCGGTTGCCTCCAGCATGACGAGGGTTAATGAGTGGAAGAAACGATAGCATTTATCTCATAAAAGGGAATCTTCTTAGCAATATCAATTATTTAACATCAACAATCAGCAAACACTACTGGAACTTCAACGCTAACACATTTGATGACCATTACGAAGTCTGTCGAAGATGTCAAAATATTTGTTGCTATGTGTGCTCTTGAAACATTCAGTCTATTGTTTGATCTTATTGTAGCACAGTATTCATACTAGGTCTAGCCATAGAGTTATACGTGACTGCTGTAAATAATTTTCATAATAGCAATTTTACCTGCTTTGTAATTGATTTTGATACAGCTAAAAAGAAAGAATAATAATGCAAGTAACTATGTTTACCTAAAATTGTAGAGAGTACTAGTACACCTTTAAAAGCAGTAGTTAATAAGCAGATGTAGTTATACACCAATACGATGCCAAGAAAAAACAACATATGAAGTCAAACACAGAAAGTTCAAATAACCAGCCACAACATTGACATTGTATCTTGGGTTCTAAGATCAAAATCTACGGTTTAGTTGTCTGCCACATCGAAAGCCTGGTTTCCACTGACAACACTCTCAGCCAATCAAATACACTAATTTCCTAATCCAACCAATCAGATTTACCATAAGAATGTTAGGACATTTCTAGCCTCCAGCTGTGAACCACTGAAAGAAGCACCATACAATCATCAAAATGTACATCATACATGTATACAATGTAAATAACATATCTAGAGAAAGCCCATTGATGATCATATCAAATGTAATGTCAAAAATATTACAAAATCTAATGTAATATATACATACTGTGATTGATGCAATTAGCACAAATCCAAGCATATACTTCAATACCCATAATAATCCCAGATGATCTTTGGTGTCTAATAAGGTCTTCTCTCGTTACCTCCAGCAGGAAAATGTTTAGCATTTGAGGCACTGTTTCACGAAGCTCTATTATATACTATGAGACCATAGTGCTCTTATACCTGGCAATCGATAATTTACGAGAGCGCTATGGCTTCATAGTGGATAAGAGACCTTTTTGAAATGCTACCCATCATATCGAAAACATTATTTAGGTAGCATTAATAATGATTTTTTTGTATTTGTGGCTTCAATTTATAAACAATTGCTAAATGTTATTCTTTTCACGTTTATGACATTTTATGGACATGATATGATCATCAGTTTCACATGTTAAAGTGATCGTGACTTGCCACATTTGATGTACACCACAGCATGTAAACACAGACTACTAGTATTTCCCACGTCTAGGTCTTACAGATAACCTGATATCATGTTTAATGTCGACAGTTTCACCCTTCTGAACATTCCTGTATCCAATTGGACTGATAACAAAAATGTTTTGATGCCTAGAGGTCAGATAAGGCTGTGTCTGGTTTTGTGAAATAAATCTTGATGTATTTTTACATTTTGCTATATATTCTCACACACTGTGGCATTCATCAACATGACTAATTAAATGAAATTCCTAGCCATTTAAAATACTTGTATATCTTTGTGATGTAATTCAGGGGGATTTAACTGAGATTCTCCTAAATCAAACAAATATATATTGGATACACAACAATAGTTAAGAATTCTATAACATCTATGACAACTGTAAAACATAATTACACATAAAAATAATAATTGATCAGAGATAACAGCTGTATATTGATGGAACATTTGCTTGTCAAAAGCTTACAGTAGCTGTTGATGTACATGTTTGTCCAAGAGGGTCATAGATATCATTACTAGTTCCTCAGTAGACTACCCTACAACACTCATTTCAAGTTTGAAACAAGCTCTACCTTCTCTGCTAGGTGCTCTGTCTCTCCGTTGCTCGTTCAGGCTGGGCTCCGAATGGTACGGTTCTGAGTGGAACATCTTCTTCACAACTATCTCACTCACAACCAAGTCCTCTGATGCACACTTCCTCAAGGATTTGAACTGCTGGTGTCGGTTTGACTTGGTTTCAAATGACGCCAGGAGTTCGTGAAAGCTCTTCGGTCTCTCTGGTTGGTCAATGATGGCACTGTCACTTTGGACCTCCCTCTCAGCCGACTTCCCGTGTCTACCTGTATGTAATACATTATCTAAATGGTCTACATCACTTTTCTCACTTACATCTCTGCCTACTAAGGGGACTGAGGTCTTCTCTGGACTCGTGGCTAGTTTCTTCAGTGGATGGACTGGAGGCTTTGAACTGGGTGATGTCGGTGTGGAAACCTCCGATCCTTGGTCACTCGATCTGTCCGTCTCAACTTTGGCTTGAGTCTGTGCATGACCCAGTGTCCAACAACCTACACCATTGTCCATAGATCCTTCCAAAAGATCGCCGTCATCGTCAAATTCCAGCGTCAGGTCTGGTGCACTCCGAGTGTGAAGTGGTCTGGATCTACGACCACGTTCTTCGTCACTGGAACTAAATATTTCAACCATTCTGGCGACTCCTCGACCGAACTTTCCACCTTTCCTTTTGCTATCACTTTTCTCGGAACTAGGAATCCTACCATGAAATGTCTTCTTCTTCATTTCTCCAGTTTGTGTTTGAGTTTCTACTGTCCTCTGTTTTGGAGACCCTTGAGGTGATGGCTGCTGCACTCGTTCTCTTGTTTGTTTTGCCTGGATGTTGAATGTCTTATCAAACTTCATGACCGACGGTGGTGTCGCTGGCTGTTTTATTTGAAATTCAACTGAAGATGTTGTTGTTGATGTCGTTGATGCTGTTGGAAATTTTGCAGGTTCAACAGACACATCTTTGCGAAGAGAGCGGTAGGCCATGTCATCGTGCATAACATCAGCATCCTTCTCTGGCCGGAGCCTGATATGGGATTGTGGTGGTGATGTTTCCCTTGGCTTCAGGTAGTCTGCTGTTGTCGGAGAAGGAGATGTGCCAGATGACTGCATCTCTGCTCGAGGAGTGGATTTGGACCTTGCCTTTCTGACAGCTACATCGTCATCGACTAAGTCTGGGTTCTTCGGCCGAAACCTGCCACGTGACCTCCTGGTCTTTGGAGCTACACTCGGGGCAGTCTGACATGAGGTGGTGGAGGTGAGAGAGCTAGCTAAAGCTGTTGTCGTTGTTGTTTGGGAGTTGGGTGGAGTAGAGGATCCAGGGGACTTCAGAACAATGGACACACTGCTCTGTGTTGGTTGGGGTTGACTCATCAGCTTGTTGACATTTGCTTGCAGGTTCTGCCTCTGAGGGTCATCAAGTCCTCTATGGTTCTTAGGAATTGGAACAATGGCCTTTCCAGAAGCTCCTCTAAGAGGTTCTTGAGTAACTGTGGTCTGCATGATTGGTTGGACAAGTTTGGCTGTGTTGAAAACAGGCTTTAACCTGCGTTTAATTGGTTCAGGACTGGCAACTGACAGAGTTACTGGGCGAGGAATTCCAGTTCTCACAGGCATAGTTTTTCTCTGTAGTTCTGGACTGACTCCTATTCCTGGCTTGGGTTGAAAGACTACTGATGACACTTGGGTTGCGTGTATCTTCCTAACTGGTTCAGGACTTGGCCCAGTCTGGGGGCGCTGACGGGCCATGTATATGTTACTTGTCGTTGTTGGTGCTCCAATGGGCTCTCTCATAATAGCTGATGCCTGATTCACTTCGTCCAATATGGCTTGAAATGATTTTGAAATGGCCTCAAAATCAGCTTCACTTCTTTTCTCAGGCATGTGTTGATCTGGTTCTGACATTTGAAAAGACAGGCTGCTCTTCTCAAGCTTCTGTTCTGGTCTTTCAGTAATACTTGGAGGTTTGACAGATCGATAGGTAGGATAGTCCCTCCTCCCTGCTCTATCCATTAGACTCTCATCCTCCAGGTTCAGACTCTTGTATATGCGTTCCAGTTCACTGAGGGCATCTGAAAGTTTGGACTTTTTTTTAACATAGAAATCCTGGAAGGAATCCTGGTGAGGTTCATAGGACTTTGGACTGGCTGCAGGGGCAAACTTTCTTAGTGTCAGAAGGATCTTATCGAGATTCTTCTCATCAGCCGTCACAAGCTTTCTCTTAATCTGGCTGATCTTCGTTTCCACGTCTTTAGCGAGCAATCTCAAGTCTTCCATAGACTGGTTCACCTGATTGATTTTCTCCTCCGATGGGGGCAGTGAGTGGGGAACAGGAGGCTGCGATTTCAAAGGAGCAGGCTGTGTTAGCGGGAAGAACGATGTAGTGCTGGGGATGATTAGTGGGGGAGGAGGTTTAGGTCGGATGCGTCCAGGCTGCTGGCTGCCAGTCAGGCCAGTGTTAAGAAGCTTCTGCTTGAGTAGGTTGGGATCAAGCTGGTAATTGCCATTCACCACATTGGCATATTCCTGCATGCTGGATAACTGGGGAGCTTGCTGCTGGGTGGCGTATGTTAACAAACCTTGTGCAGGGACTGCTTTTGCTATCACTGAGGTACCGTCCCAAAAGTTGTTGGAGGGCTCCATGTATGTTCTGGGTCTTGCTGAACTGGTGATGTTAACATCTGTGAATGAGGGTCCTGGAGAAGATCTGTGAGAGTCAGAACTATCTCCAGTTTTTCTTACTTTTGGACTGGACTTTTCAAGGGAAGTTTTAATGTCGTCTAAGACATCATCTAAGGCACTGGGAGCACTGTACTTATCTACTGATATTGTTAAGGGGGTAATGTTAGGTGTGTATAAGGATTTGGATCTAAGCATTCTATCTCTAGAGGAAGTTCTTGGCTGAGTAGGAAGAGTGTGGCTCTGACTATGGGGATAATCAAGTTGATGGGGTCTATATGTTATGGGATCATCTAATCCACTGCCATTGAACATCTTCTCAAAACTCGTCATTTCCTCTATTTCTTTCCAGAAAGGATCTTCAGAAAAAGGAATAGTTTGCAACGTCCGTGCTTTCACCCTTTCAATGCTAACCATACCACCTTGATTGCTTTCCATATTCGGAGACCAAATCTCTGTCTCCTTTATTTTATCCTCAAGGTCAGAAATCAGCTTATTCCAATCAGTATCCTCTTCTTGCTTTGATGTTGATGAACTCTCCAAGTCCTCATCATCTTGATTAAAGTCCAGATCAAACCTCCGACACAAGTCCTTGACAGTGTCGCTCTTTGCACCTTGGAGTTCATCCAATTCCATATACCTGTAAGCTCGAGTTGCTCCATCTCCACTGGTGATCTCTGGAACACAATCCCTGTTGGCGAGCATCTGTTCTCTGAGTTCTGCGGCTGTCAGTAGACCGCCTGTAGCTCTCTGTGGAACTGGAGCATGGTATAAGGTGCTGACTCCACTTGTCGCTGTGTGGAACCTCACCACAGAGACTGGTTCTTTGATCAGCTGGAACATCCTGTGTGTGTTGGCCTCCTGAGCTATCATCCGTGGATCTCCTGCTAAATGGATTGTTGGATCAGAGCTGGAGGGCTTCATAGTTTGCAGGTTGCTCCACGTGAAGCTCTGAGACACAGATCCAACTGGAGACTGAGGAATCTCAACATTGTGTTCAATATACACTGACCTCCGAACATTTTTAGGAAGCAAGTCCTGCTCAACCTTCTCTTGAATCGTACCAAGGTCAGTATCAGTCCTCTTTTTCATGTACTTCTCCCACCTGCTGACTCGCTCTGCTACTTCAATGTCATAATCCACATCAGAAAACATGCCGCGATCCAGCTGGGGAATGCTCAGAACATCTGTCACAATCATTCCTCCCGGTATAAGCTGGTCTGCAGAGCTGGATTTGGGATACATATGCACAGGTTGCTGTACGTTCTCTCTGAATGACGGCATCATCTGAGATGCATTTAACTGTGTGTCAGACTTGGAAAAACTGTCCCTATTAAAGTCATGGCTGGTCAAGGGACCTAATCGACTGTCATACGAATGTTTGCGTTCTATGGGTGTTCCATATAAATGAGTAGGCTGAGATAAGAAGCCGCTGTTTCCATGATTGTGTGGAGGAGGACAAGCATAATCCATACTAAATCTGTTTTCACTGGCAATAAGAATCTCCGGAGGTCCAGACTGGCTTGCAGCGATAGGGATGTGATACTTCAGTTCACTGCCAGCTTTGACGTGGGGCTGTGTGGGGATAGTGCGGGTACTGCCGGGCTTCTGGGCAACGATGAAAGATGGTGGGAGCACACCCGAATGTAGAGGACCTTGGTGAACACTGGTCACAATCCCAGAGCTCCTCCGCGGGTCTGGCAAACTGGCAGATCTAGAAACAGGGGCAAGTCCTTTCTTAGCTCGACCGCTCTCTATCTCACTTTCAAGATACTGAATGTTGGACTCAATGAGTTCGTCCAGTGAGTCATCACTGTTTGCTACTATGTTGGCTCGCAACCTCCTCTGCTGGTCTATGAGACTCTGAGATGGTTGTCGGTCAGAAGGACGACCCGACGCGAGTCTCATTTCTACGACCTCATTGAAATTGGACTGTGGTCTCGCACCCTGATTTCGTTGTGCAGGGATAGGAGCTTTCACTAGCTCTCCTTTAGGAACTTCCATGGTTCCACTGCTGGCCGGCCGCATGAACACAAATCCATGGCCCACATTCTGGTAGGTGTTGCCTGAGCCGTACCTCCTGCTGTAGTCTCTGCCTGGAGATGTAGGGGCAGCCTGCTGCTCTTGGTTGTTCGCTCCTTCATATATGGAGTCTACAGACTGGACCCTGGGTCTATCAAATGGGCGTCGTACTACAGGCTCAGGAGAACTACTGTAGACTGCTGTCTTAGATACGGGAGACCGAGGTTCAGTATGTTGGGAGAACCGATTGAAATTTGCTGGAGCATCACTTCTTGTGAATATACCTGAATCTGACAACCCTTGTGTGTCAAAAGGTCGAATTAGAGATTGTCTATTCTGGACATTGTTCTGATTTGTTTGTTTATTTCCATATGAGGAACCATAAGCAGAAGAAGTTGGAGCACCATTAACACTTTGGTATGTCGACGAATGAATGACTGACGACCGTACATTTGGCTGGTTGGCTGCACTGGATCTGGGATCGGATGAACCATTCTGGAAGAAGGCACCTTGAGACTTGGGGGAGTAGTTTTGGATTGGACTTCCGGGTGTATTTTGCCTGAAACTCTCTGGCCTTGGCTGTTTACCAAGCCCACCTTGTATTGCTCGTTGCCTAAGTCGAGATATCCGAGACTCAGGTGTGTTTTCTTCGTCAGATGTCATTTGGATATCAATGCGTTTCCGCCGGAGTTCTTCAAGCTTCTGATATTTATTTCCCTTTAAACTGCTTCCATTTCCCCCACTATCCCCTTTGTCTTGAGAACCATAATACACAAAACTGTCCTTTACAGGTATCCCAGTAGAAAATCCGTTCTCGTGGCTGGACTGTCTTTTCTCACTCCGCCCTGTCTTGCGTGTCTTCCTGACCACCAGAGGATTCTTCCTCCACACTTTCGTATCGCTGTCATTAGAGTCAGAGTCACTGGCCGGCTGGTGGACGTGAATGAGACTCCCATCATCTGACAACGGCGGCGAATACCGCGACACCCTCGTGGCGGTGGAGCTGTGAGTCACTGCCCATATAGGACCAACTATCTTCTCATTCTTCTTTCCATATGAAGCGAAATCATCTGGTCTGCCTTCTTCTGTGGACTGCGTGACATGCGACACGCGGTTAGTCGGACCCTCACTGCGAGATCGTCGTTTGACCTCGGTTTTGGTCTGATCGCCTCGACCTCCTTCGTTCGCTCGAAATCGATCCCGTCGCCCCTGGCGTTGCTGGATCCTTCTCTCTGCCATGTTGCCTCCCTCCTGATGATGTGGTTCTGGGCCAGATGGGCTGGCCGGCTTGCCACCTGGCTGCTTACTAATGCTCCTTATCTTCTCATCAGCACTCTGAAAATACACAGAAATAAGAGTTAATATGATGTCAATACAAATAGCTGCAAAACTTTTAATGTTAACATTTAATGGAAATTGTATGGATCTTGTAAACCAAGCTTGCACATTAATATATATGGTTACATATAAACAAAACTTGCACATTACTATATGGGGCAGGTGGTAGCGCAGTGGTAGAACATTGGACTTCGGAGCCAAAGGTTGCAGGTTCAAATCCTGCCCCGGGGGCCCGGCATCAATGTTCGCGAAAGTTACCTTTCTGACGTGATATTGATAGGATGCACTGTAGAGTGGGAATGCAGTTATCATCCTTGGTATTGTCAGTACCAGCCAATGCACGCAGGTTTACTGCAACATTCAGTGCAACGGATGTCCTAAACTGATAAGCCATGATATAAGTGAAAGAATCTTGAAAGCTGCTCTAAACTCAAATTTTTAAAAATATAAATAAAAAATTACTATATGTGGTTACATATAGTATTGTGCAAATTTTGTTTACAAGGTCCTTGTGAGATATAAGATGTTTCGAATGGTCTTTGTTCAGTCGGTAGAGCATTTGACTCAAGATCCAGCCACTCGAGTTTGAATCCTAGGATCGGCATGGTCCTAACTTACAAATAACTGACATGGAGCCATATACATTAATATGAAAGTTGGCTCATTTTGTTGAAATAAGTGTGTGTAATGATACAGCACCACCATCATCTATCACTCGGGTGCACAGATTATCTACAAAGCAAGTCAAAACCTTCATTCTGATGGCACCTCCCGAAATGATATAGTATACAAACAGGATAAAGATTCTCATGCTTATTTAGTTAACTTTATCTATTGAAAGCCTCCAATAACTACACCATGTGTTATGATTCAAAGAGGTTTTTAAGTGATTGTAATTATTAGAGTGAAATTATGGTAATTCGGCAGAATCCTTATTTCCTATGTTTGATAAAAAAAAAAAACTAAAAAGATGTCCACCATGGTTCACTTCTGCCTGCATCTGATATAGAGGTCCAAATGGGGAAAGGCAATGCTATCATTGATCTTATCATGGAGGGTCATCTTCTCCTCTCAGTGTATGTGAACTGCTATCTACTCCTACTCTTTCTCTTCTCTGACTAATCTCCTCATCTCATCATACACCTGTCCTGCATACATCTCTTCACCAGTATGTCAGAAGTAAGACGTGTACACAAGAACACCAGAACATCCCTGTGTAGAATGGATGCTCTGGCAGCATTAACCCATTGCCTGTTCACCTTGCTCCACTGAATGAGGACACAAGACAGGTATACTGTATATGCATGGGATTACAAAACCTTTTGAGTAAGATTTCATGCTCAAGCTCAAATGTTATATGGGGATTTGTAAACAAAACCTTGAATTAAGCATGAGCTCCCTTCAGACTGAACATAAACATAACATATTAGAATGTTGTGATGTAACTCAGGTGTATACCTCCATCCCCACAACCAATACCACATATCACCCCATGACCAACCTAATTATCCTTATTAGACCCATACACCATCCTTATATCCAAAAAACATCCTTATACCCACACACACAATCCTTATTACAGTATAACCATACAACATCCTTATATATAAAACAAAACATCCTTATACCCACACCCACAATCCTAATTACAGTATAACCATACAACATCCTTATATATAAAGCAAAACATCCTTATACCCACACCCACAATCCTAATTACAGTATAACCATACAACATCCTTATATAAAAAAAACCATCCTTATACCCACACACACAATCATTATTACAGTATAACCATACAACATCTTTATATATAAAGAAAACATCCTTATACCTACACACACAATCCTTAATACAGTATAACTATACACCATCCTTATAATACCCACTTGCCATGCTTGTAATACCCACACACCATCCTTATACACACACACCATCCTTATACACACACACCATCTTTGCCTAATATTATTCTTTGATACTTCTAAATGCACAATTAGTTCTAATTATCATAAGGGAAAAGGTAATCAGAGCACTGCCAAATACAAGCAGTACAAAGGACTATATATTACATTGATATCAAATAGGTATTTAATGAGAATAATTTGAACAATTCAAAAACAGTCTAAGACCATAAAGAACAACTGCAGATATAATAATTGGTAGCAGAACAAATTAGAATGTTTTATAATACAGATTGTAACAGAAATATGATATATTTGGTTATCACATTCATATTGTATTAATATGAGATGTGTAATGTATTGTTATATTGTATCAAAATATTAACAGAAATTATACAAGGTATTAATTTTAAAGTAGACTAAGGAGACTTGGTACAAGTCGGTATTACCTCAGCAAACCCCTATCTCACATGTCAGGAATGTTTTTCATTCACTGTGCATCTCTGCATCTAGTTTCTATAAACATCCACATATATTTTCAGACCAATTCTGAAGGTAAAAATAGCAGCTTCAAAGTGATGGATAGTCTCGTTGAATATATCACTCATTATTTTTTTCGTGAACATTTACCAAATTATCCCAGGTGTTTCAAGAATAGCTTAATCCTCTATTCCTGGAGTACTCCATTGGCTGATATCCTAGCTCAGTCAACTGGTATCCTAGCTCAGCCAGCCGGTATCCTAGCTCAGCCAGCCAGTATCCTAGCTCAGCCAGCCGGTATCCTAGCTAAGCCAGCCTGTGTCTCAAATACATTTCTTCTACAGATCCTCTCAGGACTTGCAGAAGGTTTTGCAATCATGCTGCTACTCGGCCAGTGGTTTGAAATTTGATGCATGCTACTAACTACAACAGTATACCGTGTTGCTCCTGGGTCCAGTTGCACGATGCTCTTGTAGGCTACAATAGTTACGATTGCCATTACAAGATTTGTAGCGCTTTCTTATTCAGATAGCCTACTAGAGCTTTGCGCAACCCAGTTCCAATTGTAGAAGACTCTACAATTGGACTTACAACTATTGTAGCGCTATAAGAGCGTAGTGCAACTGGACACTGATCCATAGACACTGGTGCCTTTTCTTCAACACTGTTCTGCAGGCCAATCAGGAATGGTACTGTTCCACTGGTAACCTGACACTTGCTATTAACACCAAGTCTATTTGGGTATTTAGAGTAAAATAACAAGGTCTGAAATACATGGAATCCAATGGAGATGTGGCAGTCTTCCAACCATAATCTTTGTGATGATTATGAATTTGAAAGAGAATTGAAAGATGGGACTATCACCTGTCTGAATGTCTTATCTAGTAAGATTGTATGTCACTTGTATTTCACTTGAATGTTTTAATAGTAAATGTCTAAGAACAACAAAAAGAACCAAAAGCTCATTAACTGATAAGTAAGTACCAGTAGGTGAGTAATTTGGGTTTTATGTTGGTTTTTTCAGTTGACAACAATCTGCTGTGTGGAAAGGAAAACAAGAATAAATAGCTAGGCAATACTTTTAAGTCATTGCTGTTGTTTACCAGGATGAGCTAGACGCATGACTGCAGTATGCATACAGACATTACACCTGTATCTGCCCTGCATATAGAACTGATCTCCACTGCAGCTACAACATATATTAGCCAGATCAGATTCGAACTCAGAACCAGTAGAGTGAGAGTTTAATGCCAAGTAATCTTGAACAATGGATAGGATGATTGCTCGAATTATGTGATTCACACCAAGATATATGTTCAAAATGAGTTAGCATGGAGTCCAGAACATCACATATAGAGTATACTACAGTCACATATAGAGTATACTATCCCACTGCCAAGTGATCTTGAACCATGGGTAGAATGATTGCTTAAATTATGTCAATCACACCAAGATAAATGTTCAAAATGAATTATCATGGAGTCTGTAAGACATGTACACAGTCACCTGTAGAGTCACATGGTTTCAATATCTGGCCAGTCACACAAGAGTATCAATTATGTACACAGTCACTTGATGAGTCACGTGATATCAATGTATGCATCCTGGTTGATAAATGTTTTGAAATTGAAGCCTTGCATATTTCATTCTCATGTAAAAATTCATACCTTGAAATCAGCATACCATATAAAGCAATTGCTGGCATATACTACCTATATAATTAACAAGTATATTCTTTTAGTAATAGTAATTACAATATAAAAAATGTCTAATAGAAATTTTTCTCAGTGAAAGTCATAGCTGAAGCATGCACAAAGAAATAATATTTTTTATCGAAGTATAAACATTGATGAACATTTGTCTTTGGATATAAACTTACATTTGTACTTTTATAGAATCCTAAGGTGCTACACATACCTGGAATGGCATACACATCTGATAATGCAATTTCTACATAAAGTAAGAGTTGACAAGATTTTAATACCATAAGGACTATTCATTAACGGTTCGTTCACTCACGATGTTCTATCCAGGTTTGGTTCTCTAGGAAGGGAGAAACTTTCATCATCCTACAGGTAAATCCTGACTCCAGAAGGAGGCTCCGCTCGATCTGTCACTGTACTCTTAACGCTAACGGGCAGACGATGTAACATGGAATCCACAACCGAGGTAAACTTCGGTGACCGTAAGACCGCCAGATCCAGTCCAGGAGTATCCTGCCGTTTGCAGGTCGTCCCTCGGATCACAGGGACACTAACTCCCGAATCTCAGCCATCTTGAATGATGGGCAGCAGAGGCAGGCTGCACCTAGTCTGTGATGATCTGTTTGAATCACCTTGCCAGGTTTGTGCCAAGCAGGTCTAAATTTGGAAGACTTTTCTTGTGAGGGGCTAAATGAGGGAGGTTCTGGCCCAGGCAACACCAGCAGACTTGGAACACATGGAGTTAATACTCTCTCTCTCTCTCTCTCTCTCTCTCTCTCTCTCTCTCTCTCTCTCTCTCTCTCTCTCTCTCTCTCTCTCTCTCTCGCGACATTCTACAGGAAGATGTGCACCTCTACTCAGCAACATACTACTGAAAGATGTGTACCTCTACTCAGTGACATACTACAGGAAGATGTGCACCTCTACTCGGCAACATACTACAGGAAGATGTGCACCTCTACTCAGCGACATACTACAGGAAGATGTGCACCTCTACTCAGCGATATACTACAGGAAGACGTGCACCTCTACTCAGCAACATTCTGCAGGAAGATGTTCACCTCTACTCAGCGACATACTACAGGAAGATGTTCATCTATACTCAGCGACATTCTGCAGGAAGATGTTCACCTCTACTCAGCGACATACTACAGGAAGATGTTCACCTCTACTCAGCAACATACTACAAGAAGATGTGCACCTCTACTCAGTGACATACTGCAGGAAGATGTGCACCTCTACTCAGCGACATACTACTGAAAGATGAGCACCTCTACTCAGTGACATACTGCAGGAAGATGTGCACCTCTACTCAGCGACAAACTACAGGAAGATGTGCACCTCTACTCAGCAACATACTACTGAAAGATGTGCACCTAGACTCAGCGACATACTACAGGAAGATGTGCACCTCTACTCAGCGACATACTACTGAAAGATGTGCACCTAGACTCAGTGACATACTACAGGGAATATAACCTCTGGAAATGCTTGGCTATCTGTCTTCATAGAATCCTGTAAATTACCACTATACTTTCTATATTCCATCCATAAATTTCCACTATACTTTCTATATTTCATCCATAAATTACCACTATACGTTCTATATTTCATCCATAAATTACCACTATACCTTCTATATTTCATCCATAAATTACCACTATACCTTCTATATTTCATCCATAAATTACCACTATACCTTCTATATTTAAATTACCACTATACCTTCTATATTTCATCCATAAATTATCACTATAACTTCTATATTTCATCCACACAATGACAGATACATCTACATTTAGCCAAATATTCCTCTGGCATTCCATCATTCCTACCAATGAAATTGTCCTCCTGAAATCAAATTAAGTTGACATGCACAGGATAGTCAATGAGTTTACACACCACCATTGAGAAAAGCAATATTATTTGATGAAATCGCACACACTGTCAAATGTAATTGTCGGAGCAATATTTCATTGGTAGGCCTTGCCATGCTGACCATAATTAAGATACATGATATGTACTTTAACCCTGGTGATACCCATAATCCACAGCAGGGAAAGTCTGAGGAACCTTGAGTTAATCTACATACAGAACATAGACTTAATTCAGTTTCTGAAAGATAAACAATATTTTAAATAATAATCCAAATCATCATTTCCTGGTTTCATTTTGATTTATACTCAATATATTACACTATACATGATTCCATCCACCAACTCAAAAAATGCCAAACAATGAACAATACATGTCAAACTTCATATGATGTGGTTTCTCAACAGTTGAAATCCTTTGATATAATTTTTTTAAATCATGCTGTTTGATATATTTAATATTGAACTAAAAATAACAGTTTTTATCCAATGTGATTATCAAATGATATATGTAGTGGAATTGTTACTGCCACCAATGGTCAAAATTCACAAATTTAAGACAGGTGTATGTGTGTGTGTGTGTGTGTGTGTGTGTGTGTGTGTGTGTGTGAGAGAGTGTGTGTGTGTGTGTGTATGTGTGTGTGTGCATGTGTGTGTGTGCATGTGTGTGTGCGTGCGTGCATGTGTGCATGCATGCATGCATGTGTGTGTTTAAACTGCTTCAAATATAAAAATAGTGGAATTCTCATAAGTGGAATTGTCTGTGAATCATCTGCACATCTCAGCTAAGTATATTGTATATATGTAAATGTTGTATCCAGTCTATCCAGTGGTACACTCCCTCACCTGGTTTACCTATACCTACATCTATAAATAGATCCTGCTTCCAGGACTGGTAAACATATATACCAGTATATATATATGGCAGCACACTCCCAACCTGTGTTCAACGAGCCACACTTAATGCTTCGTGTGGAATTCTTTGTGTCTGTCTGCATAGTTTCTGGAAATGTTAGTCTGAGGTCTGGCCATCCATGACCCCACTGTTCTGACCACCAGTGCCACTGTGCAGTCTGGTCATCACAGCCACTGCATTGTGCTGACCATAAATGAATTGCATCACTCTAACCATAACACCTACTGCATTGGGCTGAACATGACTTCAAATGAATTGGATCCATTTAACCACCATTCATCTGACCATTCCTGCCACTGCACCGATCTGACCATTGCTGTCACTGCACTGGTCTGATACATAAACCAATCGGTAGACACATCGATTAATATCATTAACATGATACCATAACAACCTGACACATTAATATCATCAGTATGATACCATAACAACCTGACACATTAATATCATCAGTATGATACCATAACAACCAGACACATTAATATCATCAGCATGATACCATAACAACCAGACACATTAATATCATTAACATGATACCATAACAACCAGACACATTAATATCATCAGTATGATACCATAACAACCAGACACATTAATATCATCAGCATGATATCATAACATCACAACCAATATGATTACTATTGGTAAAAAAAACCCATGTGAAATAGCAATGAGAAAAATATAATAAATAGTTTATATGTGAAAGGTTGCATCATATCAGATTACCTTGGTACATTTATGGTTCCACATAGGTTGTGCAATTGTATTCAATGCTAACATGTGGATGTTTCTAGTACAGTCAGTACAATTGACATGCACTCACAGTATGAGGCTGATTGTGTTACCTGTACATACTTGGCTTGCAGTGGGATACATCCATGTGTAAACATACTAAAGTACTGCATATATCCATTCCTCATTCTCTGCTGATCAACACAGACCATTAAACAATATATCTGTCTTCCAATAGAACTCCTGTAGTAGTTCCCAAGATGTTGTCGATAAGCAAGATGCTAGCTTGATAACAGAGATGCTGCGGTTGTTATTATTGAAATGCTGCCTCTTTAACTCAAGATGATACTTCTATAATGGAGACACTGCCTCTATATTGAAGATACTGCCTCTATTATTGAGATGCTGCTTCTACAACTGAAATGCTTCCTCGATAGTGATGCTGCCTCTATAATTGAGATACTGCTTCTATGTTGACAATGCTGCTTCGATGGTGGAGATGTTGCCTCTATACTTGAGATGCTGCCTCTATACTACATATACTGCCTCTGTAGTGATGCTTCCTCTATAGTGATGCTGCCTCTATAATTGAGATGCTGCCTCTATAATGGCTGCCTCTATAATTGAGATGCTGCCTCTATAATTGAGATGCTGTGTCTATATTGGGATGTTGCCTCTATAATTGAGATGCTGCCTCTATACTACAGATACTGTGATGCTGCCTCTATATTTGAGATGCTGCCTCTATACTACAGATACTGCCTCTGTAGTGATGCTTCCTCTATAGTGATGCTGCCTCTATAATTTAGATGCTGATTCTATAATGGAGATGATGTCTATGTAGAAGATGCTGCTTCTGTGATGGTGACTCCTGGATTATTATATACTGTAGGGTCGCCTTATATTCACATCAAATGCTGAAACGTTCTGACACTACATGCAACAACAACTGGATGTCTGTCATGACCAATTTGACTAATTTACCGCACAGTGTCCTGGGTACCAGAATAAGTAAGTCAAGACGTAATGCTGATGAAAACCAATTTCCCACACAGCTACAGTTTATTACCACTTTCCACCTCCCTGCACATGACAGAAGATGGTGTGTGTGGTGATACCAAGAGCTGTAGCTGTGGATGTAAAAACAGCAGGATCTCAGAAATGCAGGACTGACACTGTCCTGGCCAGATTACTAGAGGTACTGTGTCTACCAAGAGCTGCATGTAAATCTATATACCGAGATCTGAATTCTCTCCATAGATCAGATCAGACAGTCAGTTATCGGTAAATATTGTTAGTATTTCTACTGTGGTTCATATATACTAAACACACATCATTAATATTTCTTTGAGGTGTATAATATTTTCTGCAATACCTGCCCTGAACCACCTCAATATACAAGACACATTTAAAATGTCTGCAATTGTAGGGATGGGATTGCTATTCTATTCAGGTTTAAAGGGTGATATAGACTTTGTGATCCTTGAGGTGCACATGAGAACTTGTGTTCAGTTTCTGAAGGCAGTTTACGGTAATACATTTAAACATGGTAAATACATTCTGCATATGTTCATGGTTGGCATACATCTAATAATAATAATGTACATTTATATTGTGCCAATTCCATGCTCTAAAGCTCATAGCACTACATACTCATCAACTATGTGTGAATTATTTGTTGTTCCAAGATCAAGTTTGGAGATCATCTTCCCCCCATTAAACCAATTTTTTAAGAACATTAAAAGAAATGCGTATTGAATTGGTGCAGCCAAATGTTGCCCCACCATACCCGAGTTGACATAACAATTACTGCCTGGCAGACTGTGTGTGTTGGAGCGGAGTCATCCAGTTAAAGCAGAACACCTCCAGAGATCGTTGTCACAGGTTTAATGAACTCATTGGCAGAGGTCCATATACACAAGCAGGATCCAGAAGTGTAAAAAACTAAGCACTTGCTTGCCCTACTACAGTCCCTTCCCGTGCACTCAAAATTCATAGCAATAATGGAGTTTTGATGGTACAGTATTTAAAACGCAGATCCATGGGGAAGTAGACAATCCATAGTCTCAGAGGGTGAAAGTAAATAGTTTAAATATAAATTATGTTGATTGGTATTATATTTATATGAAAGGAGCCACTGACATGCTTTACTTGTTCTACAGTAATATAGATTTGCTTAACTGCTCTAGGGAGGATTTGGGTGAAAACAAGGTGTGACACAGACTAATGGGGAAGTTAATATAATAATAATAATAATAATATAATAATAATAATAATAATAATAATAATTATTATTATTATAATTATTATAATAATAATAATAATAATAATAATAATTTTTAAAAAATAATAATAATAATAAATAATATTAATAAAAATAATAATAATAAAAATAAAAATAATAAGAATAGTACATTTACATAGCACTAAACATCCATACACAAAGTGTATGCTCAAAGCGCATTATCATTGGAAGTCTGTTTGTAAACATTGCAGGGCTAACTAGGAGGTCCTACAAATGATCTAGACATGCTTAACTGATCTAATTTTATACCCGGTAAGGAGAATTTGTGTGAGAACAAGGTGTGACATACACTAGGGTGTGACACAGACTAGGGTGTGACACAGACTAGGGTGTGACACAGACTAGGGTGTGACACAGACTAGGGTGTGTTGGTGTGATGACAAATACCTAATTTATTCTAGCATTTTTACAACCAGACGTGCTTCCAATGGGAACATCAGCAACATAACCATTAATAAATTCTGTTCCTGAATACAATTACAATCTCCCGAATCTACATTGTTGCAATCAGTTAGAAAGTTCCTCTTATGCATTCTACCATAGAATGACATGATAAATTGCAATTCAAATGAACTCTTGACACATATGCTAGCTTATCTCAACAATACAGCATTAACCTCCAGTACTGGAAAAGTAAGATGACATTGAAACATTAGCCTGGAATAGTCAGGAATCTGGGTTTGAAGTGGGAAAGTAGATCTATGTTATCTGCATGTCAGGCAACTACTGGATGCACATGGGTTACAGGCAATCTCAGTGGGTGAACGTGCTGTCCATGAGATAAAGTTATCTCCCTTGAGCACCAGGTGGTAGCAAAGATAATGCATGACCTCACGTCTGCAACATGGAAGGCATCTCAAGGAAATGTAAATGCAAATGTAGAATTATACAAGAACTCAACTTTTGATCGTATTTTAGTGAAAAACAAATTTTCTTCCAATAAAATTCTTGTTGCAGTCATTAAAAAATCTCATAGCTCTAAAGAAATATTTTTCATACTTAAAGAGGTTTGAGTTTAAAATAATTATGTTTTGATAAAAGATATCGCTAAAAAGCATCTGAGTCATGTCAATACCATCCAGAATGGTGACCTATGACACTATACACCATCCTTATTCACCCCATTTCCCAAAAGCACATGAGCAGTTATTCTGGATATTGCACTATATAAATGTGTATAATAATAACACACAAAGTTTACAGAGATAGCAGCGCAATCAGTGGAGGCTCAGCTACAACTACAAATTTATAAAATAATAAGAATATTCCAAACTGTCACAAATATTTTGTAGTATATATGTTACAGTCAATGTCTAAAATCAGGCAATGTGTCAAATGTATTACATTTTCAGTAAATTTCAATTCATTTAAGCAATGTTTAACAAGCCTGAAATGACAAAAATGACTGCCTTTATTTGACTGGCGTGAGTTTGATGAAAACAATTG
>JAUTBT010005014.1:0-26903 GCA_032361225.1 Lepetodrilus schrolli
TTCTCGGGTGGCTTTATGGAGTTCAATACGAAGTTCTGTGCGTTGTTCTTTTGAGTAACTCAGCGGTATCATTATGGGTAGCCTTCTTTGGATCGGTGGGTGTTGTTTGCGGATACTAGCTTTTAATCTAAAGAAGGCTTTTTGTCATGCTTTTTGGAAATTTAATAGGTGAATATCTATACCTATATTTTTGCAGAAAGTGCGGCCTCCACGATTAAATACCCCTCTCCGGGATTTTCAGTACTTGTCCCGTCTGAACATTGCTGCCTGAAAGGCTATTCGCTTGACGTAATTGACTCAAACGAACACGGTAGTGGATCGCGATGCCCGACAGGGTTTCACCTTTGCGAATGGTATGCTCGCGCTGATCGGCACGGGCAATATAACTATCCGCAGGCGCGTTTTTTGAGAAATAACCTTTAATGCCTTCGAGAATAGATTCAGCAATGCTTAGCTGGTATTCCTTGGTGCGTAAGCGCTTCTCATCAGCAGAGTTGGAGATAAAAGCCGTCTCGACCAGGATCGAAGGCACGTCCGGTGATTTAAGTACGGCAAATGCGGCTTGCTCCACTTTGAGGCTGTGCATCTGTCCTAGCTTGGTCAACTCAGCGTGCATATCTCCCGCTATCGTGCGGCTCGAATCAATCGTATGACGCTGGGAAAGGTCCAGCAATACGGACGCCAATAATTCATCTTTGTCATTCAAGCGGATGCCACCAATGAGGTCAACCGCATTTTCCTTGGCGGCGAGTAGGCGCGCAGCTTCACTGGAAGCACCATTTTCCGAAAGCACATAGACTGAAGATCCATGTGCCTTGTTATTGGACGAGGCATCGGCATGCAGAGAAATAAATAAATCCGCTTGTTCCTTACGTGCTTTGTCCACGCGATCGCGTAACGGCATAAAGTAATCGCCGTCTCGTATCATAACGGGTTTATAGCCTATTTCGTCCTGTAACAGCTTATCTAGCCGACGCGCCATTTGCAGAACGACGTCCTTCTCATAGGTACCGCGTTCACCCGTTGCACCCGGGTCTTTACCACCATGGCCGGCATCAATCGCAATCACAAGGTCGCGCGGCGGGAGCGGTGATTGATCAACGGATTTAACCGGCACAGCGGCCTGAGAACTGCTTTTAGGCAACACTTCAACCACAAACTGCTGGCCACCCGCATAAATACGCGGAAAACTGCGCGTATTAACCGGCTGATCCACGTCAAAGACCACGCGCATTCGATTATCTGCATGGGTTGAGTAGCGAACACTCGTCACCGGGCTGACCTGATTAATGTTTAAGTTTATCCCCTCCGCGAGCGCGGTGTCTTTTAGATCCAGCACGACCCGTGCAGGCTTGGCAAGAGAGAAGAGTTTATGGCCTTCCGCCGAACTCAGATCAAAAACGAGATGCACAGCATCTTTGTGGCGCTCAACACGCAAACCGTGGATAAGGTTCTGCTTAGCCGCAAAAACGATGGGCGCAAAGCCACCGCCCCCCAATACAGCCATCGCCTGCTTGAGGAACTTCCTACGACTGGAATCAGTCCTTAAACCCTTCATTTATCCCTCAGTTTGTCGGCTACCCTGAATGCTTGTGCAAACGGTGGTCGTACAGATTTAAACCCTCGGATCGCTTCCAACTCGATTCTAGCCTTAATAAAAAAGAAATCAAGACATTCCTCTTAAATATTAACAGCCTATATTATATTACTCGCGTGAATCATTGATTTTTCAAGAAGCTGGCAAACAGCCTCTCCGGAGGAGGTTCCTGCAAGGATGCTCAGTTGCCGGCCCAACTTAAGGTGATCAAGCGAAATCTCCAAATCAGCATCAGGCAAAGCCCCTGATGCACGCTCGGGCCATTCGATCAAGCACAAGGCATCACTTTCCATGTAATCCGTAAAACCAAGATATTCTAATTCTTCGGGATGTGCTAGACGATAAAGGTCAAAGTGATAAACCGGTCGGTTATTAATTTCATAGGGCTCCACTAGGGTATAGGTGGGGCTCTTAACGCGGCCACTATAATTCAATCCGTGCAGTAAAGCGCGCACCAACGTGGTTTTGCCTGTACCGAGGTCGCCGCTAAGCGTAATTACTTGAATATTCACTAAGTTTTCTGCTAACACTTCAGCGAATGCCACCGTCGCGGCCTCATCCTCGAGCCGTAAATTCAAGGATTCACCACCTCGCGTAAACGCGCCATCAGATCAGTCGCCAACATGCCTCTAGGGGTTTTACCTGCCGCCAGGTCACCCGCATGAGCGTGAATCAGTACCCCAACATGAGCGGCTTCATCTAGCGGTAAACCTTGTGCCAGTAAACCAGCAATCACACCGGTTAAAACATCACCCATACCGCCACTTGCCATACCAGGATTGCCCGCATCACAAACCACAACACCTGTGCTGCTGGCAATCAAACTGCCTGCTCCTTTCAAAACAGCAACACCGTCAAAGCGGGCCTGTATTGTGATCGCAGATTTAAGCCGGTCGTCCTGCACCTCTGCCGCCGGAACACCCAGCAATCGTCCGGCTTCACCGGGGTGTGGTGTCAAAATCCAGTTTTCCCGGTGGGTTGGGTCCTCGGCCAGTAGATTTAAGGCATCGGCATCAATTACCATCGGTTTTTTAATGGCAATCAACTGCTGCCAACAACTTTCAGCCCACTCTCCTCGCCCCAAACCTGGGCCCACCACCACCACGTCGACCTTTTCCAGCAAGGGTAACAGTTCTTTTCCAGACTCAATGCCGTGCGACATAATTTCCGGTCTACCCAAGTTTATGAAAGGCGCATGCGTTGGATGGGTTGCCACCGACACTAAGCCTGCCCCTACCCGCGCAGCCGCTTCAGCACTCATACGCACGGCGCCACTCAAACCCACATTGCCTCCAATAACCAGGACATGGCCAAAATCGCCCTTTTGGCAAACATTGGGCCGCATCGGCAGATAGTCCGATATATCCTCAGTTTCACTGCGGATGGCGGCAGGCGGTATGCCCTTGTAGGCACCCTGCGGAGAATCGAGGTCATCAATCAAAACGGCACCGCAATAATCAGCGGCCAGGCCAATAAAAAGCCCTAACTTTAAACCCACAAAGGTTACAGTTTGGCGAGCTATCACTGCGGACCCCATGGGAATGCCGGTTTCACTATTTAGACCCGTGGAAATATCGACGGCTATCACCGGCACGGTGCTTTCGTTAATCAATTGGACTGCGACGAGAAAATCACCTTCCAAGGTTCGCTCTAAGCCGGTACCCAGGATGGCATCGACAATCAGATCGGGCGTGTCTGGCAGTGTTCCGTCGAACGTTTCGGTCTCCCCTCCGGACTTCTCCCATTCATCACGCGCCTTTTCGGCATCTCCCGCTTTAAGCTTAGCTGTCCCGGTTACACTGATAACTTGCACCGAATAATCGCTCTCACGCAATAAACGCGCAACCACGTAGCCGTCCCCCCCATTGTTACCGGGGCCACACAACACTAATATATGGGCATCTTTTTCCAATCGGCCCCGACAGGCATCAAACGCCGTCTGACCCGCGCGTTTCATTAAGGTATAACTCGCGACCTCATAATCATTGATTACGGCCTGTTCAATAGCGCGAATTTGGGAAGCAGTATAAAGACAACGTGATAATTCAATCATCTGTTAATTATCCTAGAAAATAGTGGCAAATACAGTAATTATGGCGGTATACGATAACAAATAGTTAGCCTGACCATGTCAACACTTACTAAGCAAATTAAAACCTGGGGTTTAGGACTCGGGTTTCAACAAATCGGCATTACGGATATCGCCCTGGAAGAGTCAGAGGCCCGCTTAATGACGTGGCTGAACAAAGGCTATCACGGTGAGATGGACTATATGTCTCGGCATGGAACCAAACGCAGTCGCCCAGCAGAGCTCGTCCCCGGAACGATCCGAGTCATCAGCGCACGCATGGACTATTTCCCGCCGAATAGCACCGATGAATGGCAAGTCCTCAACTCGGAAAACCTGGCGTATATCTCTCGTTACGCACTCGGCCGTGACTATCACAAACTCATGCGTAAACGCTTGCAGCAGCTTGCGAAACGCATCGAGACCGAAACTGGCCAGTTTGGCTACCGCGTTTTTACAGACAGCGCACCGGTACTGGAAAAACCCTTGGCGCAAAAGGCTGGGCTAGGCTGGATTGGCAAACACACCAACCTGCTCAATCGTCGCGCCGGCTCGTGGTTTTTTCTCGGTGAGATTTATACTGATCTACCTTTGACAGTTGATGAGCCAGAAACCAGTCATTGCGGCCAGTGCACAGCCTGTATTGATATTTGTCCAACCCAGGCCATTGTCGCCCCATACGAGCTTGACGCCCGCCGCTGCATTTCGTATCTGACCATTGAGCTGCAAGGCTCCATTCCAGAAGAATTTCGGCCCTTGATTGGCAACCGCATCTACGGCTGCGATGATTGCCAGTTGGTGTGCCCTTGGAATCGCTTTGCACAGCGCAGTGAAGAAGCAGACTTCAATATTCGAAATGAACTTGATACGCCGACACTGGTCTCACTATTTAGCTGGACGGAAGACGCTTTTTTATCGCGCATGGAAGGGTCACCCATTAGGCGTATTGGGCACGCGCGCTGGCTGCGCAATATAGCGGTGGCCTTGGGCAATGCTAAACCAGACCCCGAAACAATACACGCCTTGCAACAACGAATAGATCATCCTACAGAACTCGTGCGTGAACATGTTCGCTGGGCAATCAAGCAGCACTCCTCAAGCTAAGTAATGCCAATTGCTGTATACATCACAGTTTTGGTAAAATCCGTTACTCCATTACCTAAAAGGAATAAACACTGATGACAAAAACAGCGATTACTATGCTCCTGGCTTTTACCTTAGGCGCTGCTAACGTAGCATTTGCTGGCGGACCTAAGTCCAGCCACCCCTGCTACGATGTAGCTGATTGCAAAAGCCAGGGCTCTAAAGAGGATTTTTCTGCCTGCATAAAAGAAAATGAGGAAGACGCGAACGCCAACCCAGTGTGCTCAAGCTTTCGCAATGATAAAGAAGCCTATTTAAAACTCATGGCCATGGAAAGTGTTGATGAACTGTTCGAGTAGATTATCCTTCTATACGGATTGAATCGCCCCCATCACGAGCAAACCCCTGGGAGCTTGCTCGTGATGGGGGGTGGCATATGACTCTAGTGTAGTGTCCTAAACTAATCGACGATTAAGACGAAGCGAGCGTGGTTAGCTGCAAGGCGCGCTTGTGAAGGCATAGTGGTTCTACGTCAAACATGCGCAACACCGCAGATAGCCGCGCTCGCTTCGCCCTGCGGGAAGTCAGTAAATACGCGATTGCGGTGTTGTAGCCCTTGGAAATGGAACCACCATTCCCTGCGGACTACGCCTTGCTCTCGCGTATTTAATGGCTTTCTTAATCGTCGATTAGTTTAGGACACTACACTAGGCCCGGAAGGATCGGTTGCTACGACTTGTATCCTTAATAAGCTAACCATTTTTCTTGATTGAACTTAATGCAAACTGTGTTGGAGATAAACAATGGCTAAAATTGAAATTAAAGATTTAACAGAAGACACTGAGCTTGATAGCCAAGCAATGGCCAATATCATCGGTGGAAAATCTCAAGGCCAAGTAGCATCGACCGCTTCACGACGTCGCTTTGATCGACTCAACCCAGCTTGGTTGACTCGCTTGACGGCTCAAGAACCGACAACTAGTTTATAACCGCAGGTATTTTGGCTGGATTTTCCCCGAGAATCTTGTTCGGGGTTATATACCCATAGCGAATAGGTTTTAGGGTTTAAATGTGCGACCTGTTCGTTCTGTGGCAAGGCGCAATGACGCGTAATAGCGGGACTATTGCAAGGAATTGCAACGCCGACACGGGGCGAACAGGGTGTGCAGTTACCCCTAAAACCTACTCGCTATGGGTATAGATGGGCTTAATTTGGCAATGAGCCCGGAAATCGATCTATCCATAAATTAATCAGAGATCATTTTAAAATGGCTGGAACGGATCGAGATAAACAGGACCAAATTGTTGCCAATGCCCGGCGTCAGCAAGATGAGCGCGCCAAAGGTTATCGCGAGCAGGCATTAAAGCTTTACCCATGGATTTGTGGGCGATGCCAGCGGGAATTCACCCACAAAAACCTTCCTGAGCTGACGGTTCATCACCGTGATCATAATCACGATAATAATCCGAATGATGGTAGCAACTGGGAGCTATTGTGCGTTTACTGCCATGATAATGAGCACTCTCGGTATGAGGATGAAATTGCTGCAGCGGGCGCTAAGATGGGTAAGAAAGAGCAGGAAGTCGCTAAGCATAACCCTTTTGCGGGATTGAAAGATATGCTTAAGGATGAGTAATGGATCTGTTTATGTCTTCCTTGCGTAACAACTTCTACATTCTTGCTATGCGAAAAGAGATAATGAAGCTAAATATTACCGTAGGTATAGGAGTGCTTCTGTTCGCCGTCGGGACAGTATCATCTTCCGTCAACAGTGATCAGAATCAGAAGGTGTTACCAATGACAGAAAAAGACAGCCGCTATATAAAGCCCGATGATAAAACGTTAAAACAAAAGCTGACGACTCTTCAATACGACGTCACACAGAAAGAAGCCACAGAGCGTTCGTTTGAAAATGAATACTGGGATGAAAAACGAGATGGTATCTATGTGGATGTTGTTACGGGTGAGCCACTTTTTTCATCAAAGGATAAATTTAAATCTGGGACCGGCTGGCCTAGTTTTACCAAACCGCTAGTTGATAAACATGTTGTAGAGCACTCAGATAATCGTTTGATTTTTTCACGTACCGAAGTGCGCAGCCAATTTGGAGACTCTCATCTAGGGCATGTTTTTGATGATGGTCCCGACCCCACGGGCATGCGTTATTGTATTAATTCTGCGGCACTCAAATTCATCCCCAAAGATGATTTAGAAAAAGAAGGGCTTACTGAGTTCATTAACTCGTTCAAGGCACCTTAAGGAAGCTATGATTAAATCCGATTAGAATTTGAGCTTTTTTAGATAATGGAGTATCTGTGAATAGCTGGTTTGTTTATATACTCAAGTGCGGGGATGACAGTTTTTATACAGGTATTGCCACGGATCTTGAACGTAGGATCGCTGAGCACAATGGGTGTGGTTCAGTGGGCGCAAAATATACGCGGGGTAGACGCCCGGTTGTCTTAGTTTACCAAGAAAAAGTGGAAACCCGTTCAGAAGCGCTGGTTCGTGAAAATGAAATAAAGCGTCTCCCGAAATCCAAAAAAGAACGCCTAATACTGGAAGGTGAATAGATATTAATTATTGCTAGCGATCTTGCAGCAATTAATCTTTTAACTTTGAGCGATACCGGTTTATACGAATATTGTAACCAAAAAAAGCCCCGCATAGAGCGGGGCTTTTCGATTCAATTAGAACTTGAATCTGCTGCCGTTATTCTGGCACACACCTTTTAGCTTGGGGGCCTTTAGGTCCGTCTTCAACCTCGATGTTGACTGCCTGATTCTCTGCCAGGGTTTTAAAACCGTCAGACTCGATAACTGAAAAATGTACGAATACGTCGGGGCTGCCATCAGAAGGGGCAACAAAGCCATAACCCTTAGATTCGTTGAACCACTTAACCTTTCCTGAAACCATTAAAAAATACCTCTTTAAAACAAAATAATACTATTCGTGCAGAAGATGGAGGGCGGGCAGGAGAGACCAAAGGAATGCTTCTGAAGACCTAAATACAACGTGCAACAAATAACCAATCAACTAGCCACTTGTGTGACTAGCGCGCCGGACTATACCCTAAATACGTGAAAATGTCGATTTAGACTAAAGCACAAGGTTAAATTATGAGACTTCAAGCAACAAAAGTTACCTCAATGCTCATTTCTGTATTCGTTAGCCATATGTTTTCGTCTTCAATAGTGCATTGAATTTGCATATTTCGCTGTGCCATTTCAGCCAATTTTTTGACCGTTTCATTTTGCAAATGAAAGACTCGAAGATTATCGAAACGCTGGAGTTTATCCTTTATATTATCCCACCAGACGTGAGCGCTGCGTTGCTGGTAAGTGTATATCACAACCTTATCAGACCTAGCGCAGGCTTTACGAATTCGTTTCTCGTCCACTTGTCCTAGATCTATCCATAACTCGATATCACCTTGAAGATTTTTTTGCCATAATTCGGGCTCGTTTCCTGTGCTTAATCCACCTGTGAATAACAAGTTTTCGTCTGCATGTATGCAAAAGGCAAGCAATCGAACCATCATGCGTTCTTCATTTTCAGAGGGATGGCACGCCAATGTAAGCGCATGACTCTGATAGTAATGGCGATCCATATCCGTGATTTCCAGGTCAGCTTTATAAATAGTTGCTTTTAGTGCCATCTTGGTGCTCTTTTAATGCCGAGTTGTTGGAGTACTAATATTCATTATTCCCGAGTATTTTCTTGCGTAAAACCTTTGCTCGACCGTGCTGAGTTTTTCGATTGAGGCGTCGAGTTTGAGATCCTCTGGTTGGCCGGGTTGGTTTACGTTTCTTACGAACGGCAGTTACACTTTGTAATAATTCCTCAAGTCGTTGTAACGCGTCCTGTCGGTTTTTATCCTGACTACGGAATTTCTGCGCTTTGATTATCAACACTCCATCTTTGCTAACCCGCTTATCGCGTAGAGAGAGTAAACGTTGTTTGTATATTGCGGGTAGGGATGACGAGGTCACATCAAAACGCAAGTGGATCGCAGACGAAACTTTATTAACGTTTTGGCCGCCTGCGCCCTGAGCGCGAATCGCTGTCAATTCAATTTCATCGTCAGAAATGCAGATATTGTGGGAAATTCTTAGCACAGTAAATGTAGCTTTAAAAAACTATCCTCATTAGTACTCTATCTAAGCGAGTACTCCGTCCATTTTGTATTGAAGGCTCGCCCAAAGGGCGCAAACCAACAGGCCCAGCTCTGCGTTCTCGCTGCTCGACATAAACCACTATGGCTTCACAGCGACGCCTTGATCTGAACCTGTTGGTTTGCGCTGATCCATCAATACAAAGTGGATGGAGTGCTAGAGTAAGCGGTTAGTATATACTAACGAGCGTACTATTTTAGGCGACACGAACTGTTTTACTATCACCACGGAGCACATGAAGGATTTTTTATTGAAAGACTTTGCCTTCGTGAGCTTGTGGTGGAATCTTTGCTTTATAACGCCCAAACTCCTTTTCCAAATGGAAAAGGATTTAATTTAGGACACATACTTTTTATGATAACTTCAAGGTAACTTAGATTACCCCCCCCCCCCCCCCTAGATTTAGACAAACAAATTAATGTCCGCCTTTAACGCACGCGGTAAAAAACTTGCAGCGCCTACCCATTCCTCAATTTCTGGAATAAAGTCGTCTTTGTCGTGTTCAAACAAATCAACGGTCATTTGACAGGCGACGAGTTTAACGTCGGCCTCAATGCAGAGGTCACGTAGTTCATCGATACCCGCGATGCCTTTGTTTTGCATGGTCTTGCGCATCATCTGGCTGGCCATTTTATGAAATCCGGGTACCAAAGCCATTGCGGAAGTGGGTATGGGGAGTTCCTTTCCTTTTAGCCAGGCGGGACCCTCTGGCATGATCATGGGCATGGCTGGATTACCTAGCGGCGATACTTTAAGGTCCAAATCCTTTTTAAGCAGACTCAGGCCATAGAAGGTGAAGAATACCGAGACATCCCAACCTAGCGCCGCTGCGGTCGAGGCGAGAATGAATGGAGGGTAGGCCATGTCTAGTGTACCTTTGGTCGAAATAATCGTCATGGCAGGCGTGTGTTCTGCCTCGCGCTCGGCTATTTTTTCGCTAAACCGTTGATCAAACCAACGATCCATATCGTCCGGAGTTTGAGCGTTTGTGTTTGCAGTTGTCATTGGATTCTTCCTCACTGTTTCTTGCGGATGGTGAATATAAAATTGCCACTGTCTTCGTTGTTTGAAACAAGTTCATGTCCGGTCTGATCGCAGAAAGAAGCGATGTCTTTGACCGAACCCGGATCGCTTGAGGTGACCTCAAGTATCGCTCCGGCATCAAGTCCAGCGATTGCTTTGCGGGTACGTAGAATGGGCAAGGGGCAATTTAGTCCTCGTGCGTCTAAGGTGTGTGTTTGTGTTGTCATACTGACTCCTGTTTAGGGGTTGGTTAATAGATGACCGGTCGGTCTATAAAAAGTAGAAATAAATGATTAATTAAGCTGTTCGATACGCAGGGTCTTGATTGCAGGCCCGAGAATGCGTATCACTTCGGGGTCGTTGCGTGTTTTTGCCAGTAAAATAATGCCTTCAAGATAAGCCAACATCGCATCTGCAGTGGCTTCGGTATCCAGAGGGGCGATGGCACCGCTGGACATGGCCTCATCCAGTGTTTCGCGGAATCGATCGCGCGTATTATTGAAGACTGCTGCCAGCTTGGCGCGCAACACGTCATCATGAGTACTGACCTCAAGTGCCAGATTACCAAACAGGCAACCGCGCATGCGGCCCTTGATATCCTTAGTGGCCTTTTGCCAGAAATATGCGGCATCAATCATGTATTCCAGCCGCTCCATGGGGGGTAATTCAAGATCAAAGGCCTCGGCTACAAAACCATGGGCCCAGTCTTCGGCCATATCATCAATGACGGCCATGGCCAAGTCACGCTTGGAAGGAAAAAAATGGTAAAAACTGCCTTTCTTTACCGCAGCGCTATCGCATATTTCCTTTACGCCGACATCGGCGTAGCTGCGACCGTGAAAGAGTTCGCGTGCGCTGCCAAGGATGCGGCTACGGGTGTCGGTTCCTAAATTCATGGGGTTAGTATAGATGACCGACCGGTCAAGTCAACCCGTCTCTCAGAGTTTTTCGTTAAAGTTATACTGACAGCGGCGTTATGAGAAGCGCGTGGTCGGAGAGACGTTATACGTAGAGAATGGGGTGGTACGCAGTGGAAATAGGGAAGTGTATTTATTGCAGGAAGACCGACTGGGTAGTGGATTCGTTGCTCTTCAATAATGCCAGTAAATAAATTATGATGATTCTTCACATTATTAAGGATGTAAACATTGAAGAATACCGCTTTTATATTTTTATTAATTTTTCCGATTACCGTTAATGCAGTTGGCATTGGCGTTACAAGCTCGACCTCTAAATATTTTTATGGTGGAGGGGTTGGGCTGAGTTTTGGCGATGTGGACACGATATCTTTGTCGCCCTTGGTGGGCGTCAATCTGAGCAAGAAAACATCAGTTGGTGTGAGCCTTTCCTATGTGTACCGCAATTATAGCCGGGAGCAAGGCGATGTATCGACGAACGACTATGCGACTTCACTGTTTACTCGCTATCGACTCACTCCGCAGTATTTCCTAGAAGCGGATGTAGAGCATCTCGACAATGAATTTATTCGCTCAGATAGTACGACTGATCGTCGCAAATTCAACAGTTTTCTTGCCGGTGGGGGTGTTCGAACTTCACTGGGAGGCAATGTGTCAGCCTCATTAACGATTCTCTATAACTTTTCTTATAATGACAAAGATAGCCCGTACTCAGATCCCATTAGCGTGCGTGGTGGCATTGGCGTAGGATTTTAGAGTACCCCATACTTTATAATAGGACGATGGCTTGTCGGCTGAGTATGATTTACCAAAGAGGATCTGAGAACATAGAATCGACAACAAAAAACTCGTGAACCTTCAACATCCACGCGGTTTATATGTTCTCTTCTTTACTGAAATGTGGGAACGTTTCAGTTATTACGGTATGCGCGCCTTGTTGGTGCTATACCTTGTCAATGGCATCCAAACGTCGCGTGAGGATGCTCTCAAGCTCTATGCAGTCTATACCGCTTTTGTATATCTAACGCCGATCATCGGTGGCTATCTAGCGGATCGTTGGCTGGGAGTGCAGCGATCGGTATTAATTGGAGGAATCGTGATGGCCATGGGTCACTTTGCGATGGCCTTCTCTCAATTGCTTTATCTTGCGCTTGTGCTGCTAGTGGTAGGCAACGGATTTTTTAAGCCTAATATTTCTACGATGGTTGGGCAGTTATATAAGGCTGATGATCCACGTCGCGATGGCGGGTTTACGCTTTTTTATATGGGAATCAATCTAGGGGCTTTTTTCTCTCCGCTGATTTGCGGCACCTTGGGTGAAAAATTTGGCTGGCATTATGGTTTCGTTGCGGCTGGCATCGGTATGCTGTTGGGGGTGCTGATATTTTCAATTGGCCAACGACGGCTAACATTGCCGAATACGAAAATAACCCATTCTAGTTTTAAGGATAGCTGGGTGGTTCTTACGGTAAGTTTGATTTGTTTGGTTTTGTCTTATGTAGGCATACAGGGCTGGGGCTCTATCGAATCGGCTTGGCAGCTCATGAATAATTGGCAACGAGGAGCATTCATTGGATTATTGTTGATAATCGCGTTTTCTCGAGGGCACTTATATGCGCGAGAGTCCCGACAGAAACTGAGCTGGGAAGAGTGGAAACATATTATTGCCATTTTTATTTTGGGCCTGTTTGTGGTTTTTTTCTGGATGGGCTTCGAGCAGGCGGGTGGAACAATGAATCTGTTCGCCTTACAGCATACCGACCGTTACTTTTTTGGTTGGGAAATGCCAGCCAGCTATTTTCAATCCATCAATCCCTTGTTGATCTTTCTGTTAGCACCACTTTTTTCCATTGTTTTTGTCTGGATGGATCGTTCCAATAAAGGTCTGTCGACTCCGGCTAAAATGGCGGTTGGTATGATTATTTTGGGCCTCGGTTTTGTGGTATTAGCGCTTGCAGATGCGCATACCGGTACGGTTGGAAAGGTGAGTCCCCTTTGGCTATTTCTTGTTTACTTATTGTTTACCGTGGGTGAGTTATTTCTTTCACCTATTGGCCTGTCGATGGTGACACGTTTGGCACCGATCCAATTGGGTTCTTTGATGATGGGGTTATGGTTTGCCGCAGTGGCGATTGCCAACTATTTGGCCGGTACCTTAGAAGCAATGCTCGAGGGAAGTGGTATTTCTTTGTACTGGTTTTTGGTTTCAAGTTCAATGGGGGCAGGGTTACTACTGTTGGCAGTTACACCGTTGCTTAAGCGATTAATGTATCAAGGGACAGCAAAAAGCTTTTAAGGAATGAGGATTCAATAACTTCCGGATTCTAACGAGCCTTTTTGCGCCCAGTTAGACGATCTCAATCGTCGTGTAGAACAACTATAATCCTCTTGAGATCGTCTAACTGGACGCAAAAAATCTGCGTTATAGTTCCGGGAGTTATTAAACCCTCATTCCTAAGCATTGCAAGGATTCGGCTCTTAAAGATTCCTCTAAAATAATAATACAAATGTATTATTAAATACTATTTTAACTATTTGAATTAACCCACATTTTATTGTTTTATTGTTGATTTAAACAAACGTTTGAACTACGCTAAAGTTATGGGTAAAAATACTAAGACAGTAATTATGGATACTGCCGAGGCGTTGTTTGCCGAACACGGCTATGAGGCAACGTCACTACGCAGTATCACACGTGTTGCCGAGGTTAATCTCGCGGCCGTCAATTATCATTTTGGTGGTAAGGAAACACTGCTCGAAGCCATTTATGCGCGACGTATCACACCGATGAATGAAGAACGTTTAAGTCGTCTCAGTGAACTTGAAAAACAATCCGAAACTATTCCCGTTGAAAGCATTGTGCATGTGTTTGTTGATCCTGCACTTAAACTCAGTCGCGATCGAGATAAAAGCCATTTTATCGCTTTATTAGGGCGCAGCTATCTTGAGCCTACACCCATTATTCAAGGTAAAGTGCGACAAATGTTTGATGAGGTGGCGGAGCGTTTTAAAACGGCCTTTGCCAAGTCGTTACCCGACGTGCCTCCGAATGAATTGTATTGGCGTATGCACTTTATGGTTGGCGTATTGGCTTACTGTATGGCGGGCAACGATATGATGCGTATGATCGCCTCCAGTCATCTTTCAGAAAGTAAGGGCCCTGAAATGTTGATTCAGCGATTAGTTGTTTTTGTATGTCAAGGAATGGAAGCGCCTGTAGCCGCGCTAAAGGATGTTGAGAAAAGCGTTGGGGAATCGACCCTTAGCTTAAAAGTATAGGGCACCTCTATTAATTCAGGGTTGAGCAGATTGAGATTCAGGATTTTCAAGAGCAAGGCGCTAAGTGCTTGCAAGCAGAGTACTAATAATAGTGGTTCTATTGCGAGTACTTAGTAACGCAGCTATTGAAGATTCTGGACTCAAGATGCCGATCCATGAAAAAATAGAGATGCCCTATAGTGTTTTATCGGAGAAGAGTGAGCGGAGAGTAACCATGACCATTCTAATTTGGATCAGTGCGATATTAGCATTTCTAGCGGCAATTGCCCGAGTTGATTTATCGGTCAAGCAATGGCTGGTGGTCAGTGCAATTGGACTGTTTGTTCTAACGCTGTTGGGTAAAACGGGAATAGTCGGTGGCGTAATTGTCTGGGGTATATGGTTGGCAACTGCTTTGATCACGCAAGTTTCTGCGATCCGTTTAAATTTTCTGAGCCGACCCGCGCTAAAATATATCAAACAAATGTTACCACCGATGTCAGAAACCGAGCGCACTGCCATTGAAGCGGGAACGGTTTGGTGGGATGCGGACTTATTCAGTGGGAATCCTGATTTTAATAAGTTGCTTGCTTATCCAAAGCCGCAGCTTTCAGCTGAAGAAAAAAGTTTTATTGATGGGCCGCTTGAAGAACTGTGCGGCATGATTAATGAATGGGAGATCAATCACGAACTTAATGATTTGCCAGAAAATGTTTGGGAATTTCTTAAGCAAGAACGCTTTTTAGGCATGATTATTCCAAAGGAATACGGTGGTCTGGAGTTTTCGGCATTGGCTCATTCTACGGTAGTGATGAAAGTCGCTAGTCGCAGTGTCAGTGCAGCGGTATCGGTTATGGTACCTAATTCTTTGGGGCCGGCCGAGCTGCTTTTACATTATGGTACCCAAGCACAAAAAGATCATTATTTACCCCGTTTGGCCAATGGTAGAGAGATTCCATGTTTTGCGCTTACGGGGCCAGATGCGGGTTCAGATGCGGGTGCTATTCCAGATTATGGCGTCGTCTGCAAAGGTCAGTTTGAGGGCAGAGAAGTCCTCGGTATGCGCACCAACTGGGACAAACGTTATATCACTTTGGGCCCTATTGCGACGCTATTGGGGCTGGCCTTTAAAGTGTACGATCCGGATCATCTATTGGGCGATGAAGAAGAACTTGGCATCACTTGTGCCCTCATTCCAACGGACACTCCGGGTGTCGAAATCGGTAACCGACATTATCCTTTAAATGCGGCTTTTCAAAACGGTCCCAACTACGGCCGTGATGTTTTTATTCCGATGGAATGGGTGATCGGTGGCCAGGAACGTATCGGTGATGGCTGGCTTATGTTGATGGAATCACTTTCAGCCGGGCGCAGTATCTCATTGCCAGCGCTGAGTACCTCGGCGGGCAAACACGCCGCCCGTTCAACGGGTGCTTACGCTAGAGTTCGCAAACAATTTCGTATGCCGATTGGCAAGTTTGAAGGCGTTGAGGAACGGCTTACACGAATCGGTGGGTATTGCTATATTATGGATGCTGCGCGCCAACTCACCACCGTTGCGCTGGACCAGGGCGAAAAACCTTCCGTTGTGTCGGCCATCCTAAAATACAATCTGACCGAAATGATGCGCACCGTGATCGATGATGCCATGGATGTGCACGGTGGTCGTGGAATATGTATGGGGCCGCGTAACTATCTGGCACGTACTTATCAAGCGGTTCCGGTCAGTATTACCGTGGAAGGTGCCAATATTCTAACCCGTAGCATGATTGTTTTTGGTCAGGGTGCGATGCGCTGCCATCCCTATTTATTGAGTGAATTAAAAGCCGTGCATGAAAAAAACCCCTACAAGGCGCTTAAAGAATTTGATACGGCGTTAATGGGGCATTTGGGTTTTAGTATTAAAAATATGGCACGCAGTTTTACCTATGGATGGAGTGCTGCACGGCTGGCGCATTCGCCCCGTGCTGCTGCAGACGCTGGCGATTTAAGAAATTATTACCAACAGTTAAATCGTATGAGCAGTGCCTTTGCGTTTACGGCTGATCTGGCGCTGCTGATCTTGGGGGGTGCGCTAAAACGCAAAGAAAAACTGTCTGGCCGATTTGCAGATGCCTTGAGTTTTTTATATCTCGGTTCAGCCGTGATGAAGGGTTTTGAAGATCAAGGTCGCCCTGCGGCTGATTTGCCGCTGTTGCATTGGTCAATGCAGTTTAGCCTTTATCGTATCCAGGAATCATTGCATGAAATTATTCGTCATTTTCCGATCAAGCCAATAGGCTGGGTTCTACGCGTTATCATCTTTCCATTCGGTCGGCATTATTCCAAGCCTAATGATCACATCGGGCATCAGATAGCGACGTTAATGATGACGCCGGGTGATGCAAGGGACCGAATGATCGATGGAATTTATCATACACAAAATCCGAGTGATCCGACCGGCAGGGTGGAGTATGCTTTGAGCATGACCTTGCAAGCCGAACCCATTGAAAAACGTTTGCGTGATGCTGGATTGAATCGTCCCTACGATCAAACTTACAAAGAGTGGGTGGCCGAATTATATAAAAAGGGCTTGGTCAGTGATCACGATGAAAATGTACTCCAAGAATCCCACCGTGCTGTTCATGAGGCCATTATGGTGGATGACTTTCTTCAGGAGAAAGAAACCATGAGTGCGAGACATGAGCAAGCAGCCTGAACCCTCAATAAGAATTGATCAGCTAGATCGGGCGGGAGCGGATTTTATTCCTGATCACGAGATGAAAATTATTCCTGCTCTGTTCTCTTCCCGGGTGAGGCGAACACCAGAGGGTGATGCCTACCAGCAATTTGATACTGCAGAAAATGTGTGGCGGCACTACACCTGGGGTATGGTGGAAAATGATGTGGCCCGATGGCGAAAAGCACTGGCTGCAGAAAAGTTACAACCGGGCGATCGCGTGGGAATACGTCGGAGTAACGGTTATAACTGGGTGTTATTCGATCAGGCAGCGCTTTCCCTGGGGTTGGTGATTGTACCGCTGTACGTGGACGACCGACCCGATAATGTCGCTTACATTCTCGATAACGCCGATATCAAGTTACTTTATCTGGAACGTGAAGAGAAATGGCATTGTCTAGGAGATCGTCGCGCTCAACTGGATAAAGTCCTGCGCGTCGTCATTGAGGAGAACACTAATACACGCACCCTAAGTCTTGAGGATGCGCGTGTTATTGCTGTCGATGATTGGCTGAGCATTCAACAGAATCACACCGACCTGCCCAAAATAGCCCCCGATGATCTCGCCACCATCGTATACACCTCAGGCACGACCGGCCGACCCAAGGGCGTGATGCTGACGCATTCGAATATTATGTCGAATGTCCGTGCCGGTATGAACAGTATTGTGCTGACGCCTTCCGACCGGTTGATTTCTTTTTTACCTCTTTCTCATATGTTTGAACGCATGGCGGGATATTACCTTGCCATGATGGGCGGAGGCGAGGTTGTTTACGCTCGATCAATTCCAGACCTTCCCGAAGACTTGGTAACAAAAAAGCCAACAATACTCGTATCAGTTCCACGAATATTCGAACGTGTGTATGGGAAAATAAAGGCGCAATTGTCCGAAGGACCAGCGATTAAACAGAAGTTGTTTGATAAGACCGTGGAGGTCGGTTGGGCGCGCTATGAAGTGAGACAAGGCTTGGCCAAATGGCAGCCTAAATTATTGCTGTGGCCAATATTGGATAAAATTGTGGCTTCAAAAGTGCGTGCAAAACTGGGTGGTAACCTGCGTTTTGCACTCAGCGGTGGCGCACCCTTACCACCGGCGGTTTCACGTGTTTTTGTGGGGCTTGGTGTCGACATGATACAGGGCTATGGTTTAACGGAAAGCAGCCCCGTTATTACAGTCAACACACTGGAACACTTTCGTCCAGACAGTATCGGCCTACCCATTAAAGACGTTGAAATAAAAATTGGAAAAAATGATGAACTGTTGGCGCGTGGTCCAAATATTATGCGCGGTTACTGGAAAAATGATAAAGCCACGGACGAAGCCATTGATAAGGAAGGATGGTTGCACACTGGCGATCAGGCGTGTATCAAGAATGAATTTGTCTACATAACGGGCCGAATAAAAGAAATTATCGTGCTTGCCAATGGTGAAAAAGTGCCACCTGCAGATATGGAATCCACCATCGCAGAAGATGCTTTGTTCGAGCAATGCATGGTGTTTGGCGAACAAAAACCCTATCTTTCAGCGTTGGTTGTTCTCAATCAAGAAATTTGGGAAGACGTTAAAAAACAACACGGCTACAAATTCGATAACCTAAAAAATCCAGAAGTTGAAGAGTATCTCCTATCAAGAATAGTCGCCATGATCACTGGTTTTCCTGGGTACGCACAAATCCATAAAATAACAGCGATGTTTGAACCCTGGACAGTCGACAATGGTTTAGCCACACCCACGATGAAAATAAAACGGAATAAAATCGTCGAAAGTTTTAAAGATGATATTAGCAGTATGTATTCAGGTCACTGATCCTAAGGAGCTGTCACAGAATAACTTGACGTTCTAACGTGTTTTTTTGCTCCTGATTTAGAGTCTATCAATCGTTACGTAGACTGAAAATTGCTCCTGCATTTTCTGCATACAGTCCATTCCTGGACATAAACCACTATGCGCCTCTTGATACACTCTAATCAGAAACAAAAATCCTACGCTATAATCGCTCAAGTTATTTTGTGACAGCTCCCAACTGGAATGACGGAATAAAGAGTTATCTTTCGCTTTCGAACTCACCGATTTTCAAGAGTCTCGTGGTGATAACATAAGGTTAGGAATGAGTGAGTTTAATCCAGCTTTGCGTCTCTAAATAAGGATATCAGAATATACAAGCATAATTGAAGCTAGTTCTCTTCTGCTGCGTTATAATTTCATCAATAAAAATGGGTCTTCCCATAGTAGCAAAGCTAATAATATAAGATCTACAACAGAACCTCTGTTTGACCTCTTATTAAAATTTGGTCGGAGAATTATAATATGGAATACAAAAAAAGACTTTACCTATCGACGGTAACCTGCTTTTTCTTGAGCAGTATTGGAAGCAACGCACAAGCAGCCGGATTTGCCCTCATAGAAAATTCAGCATCAGGTATGGGTAACGCATTTGCAGGTGCCTCTGCGGTTGCCAATGATGCCTCTACGGCCTGGTTTAACCCTGCGGGTTTGACCAGGATAAAAACCCCGCAGTTGGTTGTGGTGGGCCATATTATCAAAGCCACTTCTGACTTTACAGATAAGGGCTCAAGTGTTAACCCTGCCTTAACTGGAGGTAACGTGGTACCTGGTTCTATCACCGGGCCTAATGATGATGCTAGCAGTGGGGGAGCTTTTGTTCCTAATTTTTATTATGTGCGCCCTCTGAGTGACAAAGTGAGCTTTGGTCTGGCGATCAATGCGGCCTTTGGTCTGGAAACGGATTACGAAGATGATTGGGTCGGCCGATACCATGGACTTAATTCGGCGGTAACCACTGTCAATATCAATCCTTCGCTGGGCTGGCAAATTAATGATCAACTTTCACTGGGAGCTGGTGTCAGTTTGCAGTATGTGAGGGCAGAATTGAGCGCGGCGATTGATTCAACAGGGGCATGTTTGAGAATGGCAGGCACCAATCCACAACTATTGCAGGCCTGTACGTCAGCGGGGCTGGGGCCAGGTACGCACGCCACCTTGGCAAATGATAGCAAGGCAGAGAACGAGTCAGACAACATCGCGGTTGGTTTTAACCTTGGTCTGATGTATAGCGTAAACGAGGCCACTCGTTTGGGAATGGCTTACCGTTCAGGCATCAGTCAAGCCACTGAGGGTGACGCCAAATTTACCGTTAACGCGAATTTTCAACCAGTGTTGGATCAAATTAATGCCGGTCTGAAAGCGACGAATGCAGGCAAGCAATTTCTCGCAGATACTGATATTACCGCGGAAGTAGATCTTCCTCCATCACTTTCATTGTCCATTGCTCATCAGGCTAACTCTAAGTTGCAATTACTGGGTGATATTACTTGGACAGGCTGGAGCAGCTTCGAAGAGCTGCGCATTAAGTATGCCAGCGGCCAAGATGACACCGTTACCGATGAGAGCTGGGAAGATGTGATTCGCCTTTCCATGGGTGGCAATTACCAACTTGATGATAAATGGACATTACGAGCCGGGGTTGCATTTGATGAAGAGGCGATCCCCGATGAAAAGCATCGAACACCGCGTATTCCAGGTAATGATCGGTGGTGGCTAAGTGTTGGTGCAGGTTTGGATGTTAGTAAGAAACTTCATTTGGATTTTGGTTTCGCGCATTTATTCGTGGATGATTTTTCCGCTGACCATACTGACGAGGCTGGTTACTCCTTCCGCGGCGAGTATTCCGCGGATGTCAATATTGCCAGCGCACAACTTAACTGGAATTTTTAGGGAGTATTGAATGATGATAAAACTAACGATTTCAGTAGTCGCAATACTTACCCTTTTTTTAGCGGGCTGTTCAGACTCAGACTATAATTTTGATCAGGGCATTCAGGATGCCCAGGCCAGCTTTGATGAGAAAAATATCAAGGCAGTGTTTGATCCATCGACAGGAAAAATCCCACCCACCAATGATGTTTTGTTTTCGGGTTCGGAGGATGGCACGCTAAACATTCCGGATAACTCACAGGACAGCGATGGGCAAAAGGCCGTTAAGGTAGCCCTAAATAACCTAGATGGCTTTTCAACCACGGCACCTATCACCACAAGCTTCAGTTCTTCACTGAATCCAGCATCCGTTAAATTGGGTGAGACAGTACGTGTGTTTGAACTTACAAAGACAGGCCAACAAGTCACGGGTATTGCTGGAGAACTCAGTTCACCAGAAAATTTGGTCGCGACTGCTACGGGCACCAACAGCACAACGCTTGCCATTCTTCCTACTCAACCTTTGAAACCTAAAACTGGTTACCTGGTTGTATTAACCAATGATTTGAAAGGTGCAGGCGGTGCTACCGTTAAGGCTGATACGATTTACTCCCTCACAAAGGGCACTGCCCCGCTAACAGGAGACTTTGCAGCCCTTGAGCCTTTACGCAAAGCTGTAAATGGACTGGAAACATTAGCCGCTGCTGCTGGTATTGAAAAAGACTCCATTGTCTTAAGCTGGTCATTTACGACCCAGTCTGTCGGGGATGTAATGCAGAAAGTTTTTAACGATTCCCAGGCAAGTACGATTACGACTGCGCCCACAGGGAAAACCACTAAAGACTTTCTAGACCCGGACGGCACTAATGACTTGATCGTTGGTAAAGCCGATGTCCATATTGGCACTATAAAAGTGCCTTATTATTTGGATACACAAACTACCGACAACCCCACGGGCCCGCTTACAGGCTATTGGAAAGGCGAGGGCGGTACCGCACTTACACAATTTAATCTCACGCCAATCAAAACACAGGACATCACCATTCCTGTAATAATCACAGTGCCTAATGCACCAACGCCCCCCGGTGCTGGCTGGCCAGTGGTAGTCTTCCAGCATGGAATTACGAAAAATCGATTGAGTACCTTGGCGATCGCGAACGCATACGCCGATGCAGGTTTTATGGTGGTGGGTATTGATATGGCGATGCATGGAATCACAGATACTACTAATTCTCTGCATGCCGATAACACCCCGTTTCCTGATGATGTAGAGCTAAGCCAAGGTTTGGATTTTGTTGATAACAGTACCGGTGATAAGGGGCCGGACGGTACACCTGATGAATCGGGTACTCATTTTATTAACTTAGCTAGCCTGTTAACTTCTCGCGATAATATTAGACAGTCAGTAGCGAACTTGTTTGTGCTACGCAAAAGCCTTGCAAATATGGCAGCCCTTGCAGGGGGAGAGGCTATTCCCGTCGATGAGAATACCGTTAGATTCGCGGGCCACTCACTGGGAGGAATTGTTGGTGCTGACTACCTAGCGTTTGATGACACAGTGGGTGCCGCTTCACTTTTCATGCCGGGTGGTGGTATCGCTCAATTGCTGAATGGTTCTGAGACCTTTGGTCCTAGAATTCGTGCAGGCTTAGCAGATAGTGGTATCGCTGAGGGCACGCCAGAATTTGCTGCTTTTTTTGTAGCGGCGCAAACCGTACTTGATTCCGCCGATCCCATTAATTTGGGTGTGGCTGCAGCGGCGAAGCACAAGATTCATATGATAGAAGTGATTGGTGGTAACTCAAGCCCGCCGGACCAGGTTATTCCCAATACCGTTGAAGGCGCACCCTTATCTGGAACTGAGCCATTGGCTGCTGTCATGGGCTTGCCCGGCGTAACGTTTGGTGGTGCGTCAGGCTCAGGCATCGTGCGATTCACTGCAGGTGATCATGGTTCAATTCTCAGTCCCGAAGCGAGCCTAGAGGCCACTGTAGAGATGCAAACTGAAACGGCTACATTTCTAGTCACCAACGGAGATTCGCTACCAGTTGCGGCGGGTAGCCCGGTTCAATAGACGCATCTAGCGGAGGAATAGATGAAAACCAAATTGCTTCTTTTATTACTCTCCATGCTCTTGTATAGCGGACTTTCTTCCGCAGCAAAAGTAGGCGGCGTTTCACTTCCTCAGACGCTGACGGCCAGCGAGCAAACGTTAACACTCAACGGTGCGGGTATTCGCAAAAAATTCTTTATTAAACTCTATGTGAGCGCGCTATATTTACAGGATAAGAGTAATAATGCAGCCGCTATTATCGAAAGTGATGCGCCCATGGCCATCCGCCTGAGTATTATTTCATCGTTGATTAACAGTAAAAAAATGGAAAAGGCAACGCGCGAGGGTTTTGAAAATTCAACCTACGGAAATACCCAACCGTTAAAAACAGAGATTGAACAGTTTATCGAAGTCTTTCGCAAACCCATCTCTGAAGGCGATGTTTACGACTTGATTTATACACCTGCGGGAGGCACTGAGGTGATTAAAAACAAACAGTCAATCACAACGGTTGAAGGCTTGGATTTTAAGAAAGCGCTTTTTGGTATCTGGTTATCGGATCGTCCTGCACAAGACAACCTAAAAAACGCGATGTTAGGCAAATAATAGGGTAATTGGGTAACAATCAATAGTGCCCAAGCTCTCTAGCTTGGGCACTGAGACATAGTGGTTAGTGCTGCCACTAACCTACGATTTTTAATCTTCTGTGAAGGTAGCATCTAACGTAAGTGGAGGCTCTTGATTTCTTACTCTAACCCATTTAGTACCGGGTTCGGTCACATTCAAGCTTCCCGTTAGACGAACAAATGTATCGACTTCATTGCTACGTATTATACGTTTTTCTCTCGAAGCCTGACCAAATCTATCCAAAGTAGTGACTTGATATATGATATTACTACTATCTCCATCAGTGCGGGCTGCATCTACGGTGAGCTTGTAGTCTTTTGCATCAAAATCTATTGTAAACCACTGCTCGTCATCATTTAACAAAGCTATATTTTGTTTGGTACCTACCGCCATATTTCCGATTGGAAAGCAGTTTGTAAAATGGGGTGATGGTACTGCAAGGGTATTTTGAAAAACTCCAATGAGGTAGTCTTCAGCACCGAAATTAGGCTGAATTTCGAGCCGTAAGGTTTGGTCAGTTTTGACCTCTAGAAATGCATGCGCTCGGGTTCGCTTGTCAACTTTATTTACGCGGATAGGGTTCTCTAATTCTACTCCGTCTAGATTGAGCTCAGTAACCTTAAGTCCGATGTTTGTATCACGTCCGTCAATGGTGGCCGAATCCAGAACTAAGTGATAGCTACCAGCAACAAGGTCTACATCCCAATAATGAATTTTATTAGTCACGGCATCCGGGTCGATACGCCCACCAACAACCGAGTTTGGGGAGAATAAAGCCGGTTGATCAATATTGTTGCTAGAGCTTGTATCAGTAGTTGGGATTGATCCACAATTTCCTGAGACAAACACGGGGCTACTCGAGTCCGTATTAGCCGGATCTCCTGGTGTCCCTTCACTATTATCAGGCTCATTTTGAGGTGATCCGCTATCACCTGATACGCTTTCACTAGATGCAGTATTACCCGGTTCGTTATCATCACTGCAAGATAGCAAACCAAATATCATTAGTACTAAAATTAAACATTGAGGTAAGGCTAAATTTATTTTCATTTATATCTCTCCTATATGAGTTACCTTTGGCCCAATCGGTCTGGGTCAGCACGAGGGGTTACGAGAATTAGAGGTCTATAGGACATCTCTATTTATTCATGGATTGGCACCTTGAGCCCAGGATTTCCAATAGCTACGTTACTAAGCACTCGCAATAGAACAACTATTATTAGTGCTATGCTCGCAAGCACTTATGCTTTAGTACAAGCACTTAGTGCCTTGCGGGTGACCGGAGGAAATGTCCTTGGGTAGAAATTCTGAATCTCAATCTGCTCAACCCAGAATTAATAGAGGTGCCCTATATAGTTGTATCTTATTACTCAAAGAGCACATCTAATTATCTAATTCCATTTTTAGTATAGTAGAAAATATTATTGTTGCATTGAATACTCTAATAGTGAAAAATTGAAGTGTTTAAAGAATGAATTTATCAAACACTTAGGAATGGAAAATTAATAACTTTTATATCTTGGCGAAAAAGGACGAGTCAAGATGTCAAAGTTATTGGATTTTCATTCCTTAGCATCTGGAAAGGATAGTGGTATTACTAGTGCTTCAATAGCTTCGGATTATGCCCTTCAGGTGAGTCATTACACTGAAGTTGTAGGAGTATGAGGCGCTATGTGAGTGTCTCCAAGTTTTGATTAGTAAACTAATTTCTACGTCAGTTGCTCATTTTAATCTCATATCTGCTCCTTTTCTTAGATGGAAAATCGAATAAAGAGGACAATCATATTGTGAAAACACTAAACTATATTTTTGAAAAAATCTAGCATGGGCTACGGAAATAAAGGAAAAAAACCCTAACTTTTTCTCTCAATTATCTAAGCAGCAAACGCCTGATTTTCTTTGGATTGGCTGTTCAGACAGCCGTGTTCCCGCGAATCAGATTGTAGATTTACCTCCGGGTGAGGTCTTTGTTCATCGTAATATTGCCAATGTTGTTGTTCACTCAGACTTGAATTGTCTCTCCGTAATACAATTTGCTGTTGAAGTTCTTAAAGTTAAGCACATAATTGTATGCGGTCATTATGGATGTGGTGGTATAAAGGCAGCAATGGAAAGTCATGATCATGGCCTTATAGATAACTGGCTGCACCATATTAGAGACGTTAGTCGACTCAACTCTGACAAACTAGAAGGACTCTCACCTGATAGAAAATTTGATTCGCTCTGCGAGCCTAATGTAATTGAGCAGGTAAAAAATGTTTGTAATACAACCATAGTAAAAAATGCTTGGAAAATAGAATACAAGCTATCGATTCACGGTTGGATTTATAATATTGAAAATGGAATCTTAAAGGATTTGAATACTTGTATTTCATCAAGCGACGAGCTAGATGAAAAATATGAACTTGCTTAGAGAGGGTCACTCCGTTCGCTATCTATGAGGTCGGTAAGAACACGGTTTTTACGTACGCTCTTTATTGAATCCTTAAAACCATGTCCTTAGGACGTGGAATGGGTCCGTTGGCTCTGACTGTAGGACCCATTTGAGAGTCCAGGGGGGCGGTAAACCCCTGCCTTAATACGACGGATAACAATAGCTTCTGAAGAGTATTGGGCGATAAATTATCACTGATTAAGAGCATAAGTTTTGGTCATCCCGGTAGGAAACCGGGATCCAGTTTACAAGGACGTATTCCACAGAGGGGGCAGCCTTCCATGGCATCTGGCAAGCTCATTTTCATCCTGCAACCGCTGCATTCGTGAATCCATTCACATCATCCTGGCTTCTTGCCGGGATGACACCAGAGACATGAACACCCTTCCAGGGTGAAATCAAAACTACGTTCTAAGAACGTAGTTTTTTACTAAACGAGTTATTCTTCAGCTATCTTTTGCCGAAGGGAATGCCAACTTAACAGCCGCACCCCCTAATGTTTTTGATTGATTAATGGTTAAAGAAGCGCTGTGCCATTGGGCGATTCGCGCGGCAATGGCCAATCCCATGCCGTGTCCTTGAATAGTGGAGATTTTTTCTTCCTTACTGCGGTAAAAGGGTTTTAGGACGTGATCGCGTTCGGTGGTTTTGATGCCGGGTCCATCATCTTCAATATGCAATATTACATTGTTGAGCTCATGTGAGATCGTTAGAATAATCTGAGAGTGGCTGTATTTAATTGCGTTGTTGAGAATGTTGTTGATCAACATCGATAAATAACGAGGGTCAGCTTTAATGTAGGTGCGACGATGGATGTTGCTACTTTTATTCGTGGCTGTCGATGAGTTGCTGGGTATGAATTGAATGCTGCGCTGTGAATGCTCGTCGGGCAGCAATTCGCGCACATAGGTATTGAGATCGATACGCTGCCAATCGAGTGCAATGGTTGCCTCTTCGAGCCTGGCATAGCTTAATAGGCTGTTGACCAGCATTTCCATGTCTGTTAAATCTTTCTCCAATCTCAGATGATATTTAGTACGTTTGTCGATATCTATAGTGGACCCCGATTTCAAGACAGTAGTTTAAGCTGTACTCTGTCATAGGGAACGAGAAGCGATGAACGAAAGAAAGAAGCGGAAGGTCCACACACCGGAGTTCAAGGCGAAGGTCGGCCTTGAAGCACTACGGGGCGTGAAGACGATCAACGAGATTGGCCAGGAATACGGTGTTCAT